>JAPMOB010041375.1:0-35477 GCA_029875015.1 Lepomis gibbosus | reverse complement strand
ACAAAAAACCACACAATTGAAAGAAACAAACAAATCCAAAAAAGGTGAGCCCTCCTCCTCAGGCGCAGAGTCCGACTTGACTCTAAATGTCCCGTGTGCAGTGGAATGAGAAGGAGAGATGAGATACTGATGGAAGAATATGGGGATTATGTGGATATAAATCTGAGCATTATGGCGGTCAGTTGTCAGCTTGCAGATCCTTTACGAAAGAAGGACCTCAGGTCAATAGTGCCCATCTGCTGAATTCCAAATAAAACTTGATCTGACGTCTAATAAAATCTGTACATTTTTAAGTCTTTATGATTAATTTGTCCAAAAGGGACATTTTTTCCATTTATTTTTTTATCTTTCACTGTATATTTATTAAATCTTTATCTGCTCTTTAATTTAGATGCTCTGAGTCCCATCTTGTGTGTATGCGCGTGTGAAGAAAAGGTGCCGCCGGCCTTTTGTGGATGGCTCGGAGGTTGCTAGCAGCACTTTTTCTTTCGTTTACTGTTCCGGGTAAGTTTGACCACGTCGTTCTGTTGCTGCTGCTGCTGCTTGGCTAGCACCTCCTTTTTGGCTCTTAGCACTAGCTCTGTGATGCAGTTAAACATCTGAAGGAGAAACACAAAACAACGATGTTGGGTGAGTACAGCAGTCAGCCAGTCAGATCAACCACATCAAACACAGACATTTATGAAAAGTATGCAGATCAGTTTTTTTTAGACTGTAGGATACAGACTGCTTCAACCAAGCATGGCTGAACGCTGC
The DNA here is from genome assembly GCA_029875015.1 of Lepomis gibbosus. Classification (NCBI taxonomy): domain Eukaryota; kingdom Metazoa; phylum Chordata; class Actinopteri; order Centrarchiformes; family Centrarchidae; genus Lepomis; species Lepomis gibbosus. Next base: position 34,721 of record JAPMOB010041375.1, on the reverse strand, counting down.
TCAATAGGTCAGAGTTTAGAGTTTTCCAATCAGTATTCTGGTATTTGCATAGCATTAAAGAAACAGTTAAACATTTTCAGAAATATGTTTATTATTGCTGAGCGTTAAAAGATCAAGTCGATACCACAGATATCATATCTGTCCGTTCATTATGAAGCACAGCCTTAACTTGGCTTAGTTAGGCTTTAGGAAACTATTTCTTTAAAGAATTTGTATGATAAGCCACTGCACAGTCAGCTCACTGAGGCCCCGATCAGACAGAAAGCGTTTTGCAGGTTTCAAAACGTGAGGTGGCTTTCTGGTTGAATTTGGAAAAGAACTGCATTTTTTTTTTTTTTTTTTTTTTAGGCACGACCAAATCAGCTGTCCTGTCAGTCTAATCAAACATTATAACGTCAACAATCTGTAATCCTTGGTTTGCTGCTAAGTCACTGTCATATTAGCAGAAACTTGATCACAACTCAGGCTAAAGCACCTGCTCTAAAAAATATACAGAGTGTGAAAGGTGTACAAACACTCAGGAGACAGGGAAACAGAGATCCGTGTGGGACACAAGACCCTCAGAAAGAGGAGACCTCGGTGGTAGTACCACCAGTTGGTCCAGGAGCTTTGTCTTAATGATGGTTGTTTCAAGGCTTATTTTGGGATGAGTCTGGGATAGTTTGTTGCAAAATCCAAGCAACTGTCACCATAACTGAGGGCCTGTCTCTGGAGCTTTTCTGCTCAGATTAGAATTTTTTCCAACTTCGCCCATCAGAGCGCTCCTTTAAGGCACAGCACGCACCTAAAAGCTCGTGCAGACTACACGACATTCATCGTCAGCCGATGGCTATGCTGTTCAGACTACACAGCTTGCCGTCTTGTGACGGGAGTCTTGAAGTTGTTGTGGCGTTCACACTACTTCACTGATAGGTGACAGGGAGTCGCACACTACATGAGCTGACAAGGACTGTCACATGACCTTGATCTCCAAACCACGTTTTGTTTATTATAAAGATAGCAATTATAAAGACAAAGAAACTGGGTGAAAGCATGGATTAGCACACACAGGTAGCAGGGATTGTCTGTGCTACAGAGAGAGATGGAGGTGTGTAAAATGTGTTTTGTGGTGAAAAGTAGCTGCCTGCTCTGCCAGCAGCCTGCTCTCATTGGCTGGATGTGGGTGTCAAGTCGGCCGACTCCTCCAGATATTTGGCATACTAGATATCTGGCAGATGTAGGTGATGTGTCAGAAATGTGTTAGGGGGCCGTTTTGACGCGTCCTTAAGTAGTTCATACATAAGGACTGGTGACTGCAGATCAATCACTGATTTACCCCTGATCACAGCCCGATGGTCACCGAGCTTGCCGACCGGCAAATCAGGCTTAAAATTTTGTAGTGTGAGAACTAGGCTAAACGCGAGGCGCCCAGTGTGCACAAACAGCCTGCAAAACGCTCACTGCCAATAGAAAACAATTTAAAAAAGGCGCCTCTCATTGCAAAAAATGCATTCTTTCTTGATTGGGGCCTGAGACAGCCTTCTGTCCAATAGGTTTTCCAGATTCTAATTCAAGGCTTCAGCTGAGCTGCTCTGCATACCAGGCATGTCCCGGGAACTACTCCACACAAACACGTCAGTCTGCAAGCAGTCTGAAGCGGAGACAACAGAAACAATGAGGTACCTCTTCAACATTGATGTTCTCTTTTGCACTCGTCTCAAACAGGTTGATTCCCATCTGCTCGGCAAACTTCTGTGCATCAGTCGTCTCAACCACCTTGGAGTTGGGGTCGTCGTTTTTGTTTCCCACTGAAAGCAGAAAATATTCACAAGGAGTGCCCCAAGTCAAAACATAGCTAAGAACAATTCTTCACACTGTCTGCAAATTAAAAAAAATATGTGCACTAGATTCAAGGGTGGATCCCTATTTTTAGGTGAAGAATGCCACAGTGACAAATGTTTACTCACCTAATATTCGGCACACATCATCACAGTTCTGGTTAATTTCATGTAGCCATCGTTTGACGTTGACGAAGGACTCTGCACTTGTGACATCGTATACCACTATGACCCCGTGCGTTCCCCTGTAGTATCTGAACATGCAGAGAGATAGGAACAAAGTCAGGTATCTCAGTTAGTCCCAGAAATTATGATTTGATTAAAAAAATATAGCTACATTGTGTGAGCTAGAACACCTGAACACAACATGGCACAATTACAAGGGTCTGAAAACTAGTTAGCAAGCGAGCAGAGAAGTTGAAACAGTTAGCTAAAAGTAACGGATACAGAGTAGAAATAGTTAGCTAAACGAATTGAATATAAAGGTAGAAATATTTGGCTAAAAGTAATAAATAGAGTAGAAACAGCAAAAATGTAACGGATATAGAGTAGAAATAGTTAGCTGTTGTGAAGACAGAGGAGAAACAGTTTGCTTAAAGTAATGTGTGCAGTGTAGAGTTATCTAAATGTTAATGATCTTGTGTAGTGCCACTCTATTCTTTCTGACCACTCAAAGCGCTTTACACTAAATCATTCACCGATCAGCTCATTCATACATGCTAACAGAAGCAATATGGGCTTCAGTGTCTTGTCCAAGGATACTTTGACATGCAGACTATTGGTAACTGGACAACCGCTCTACTTCCTGAGCCACAGAGTCCCCCCAGTAATTGATAAAGAGTAGAAATAGTTAGATAAAAGAATAAATAGATAGGAGAATAGTTTGCAAAAAATATTTGTGTATTTAATATATCCACTTTTATATAATCAGTTATTACAAAACACATCTAATTGTCTAGCCTGACTACATAAAATGCTAATAATACAATGATGAAATACCGCAGGACAGCATGTGTAATTGCTTGAGAAAAAGAGGAGCCACAACATCTGCCCCAGAAAGACAACTAAACCCGAATGTGACAGGCGGACAATTCAACTGTGAACCTACAACCAAGCTTCAAACTGTGCACCAGGCCAAAGAAAGGGAGCATCCCCGGTGTAGCTGCACTCGGCAAACAAAAACAAAGAACCTTTTGTCAGGCTTTTGTGTGTGTGTATGTGTGTGTGAGTGCTTCTGCCTGGCGTGACCAGTGTGGCGATACAGTGTTGTCTGAGCATGTCCCTTATGTCCAGTAGTAATGGGCCACCAGACAGCCGGGGTGGATGACTATGTATGTGTGTGTGTGTCTGCTCAGTACACATGAATAGAGAACCACAAACTGCCAAACACACACAGCAGGCATGTGGGGCCCAACCTGCAGTCACCTTTTCTGCAGTATAACTCCGCACAAAAAGTATATTAAAATGTTAAGAAACTGGACTTCCCTCTCAAAAATCATCAATCAAGGGGTACCCTTGTGGTCTATGATATTTTCTTTTTAAATGAAAACTTAAAAGCTGTATTTTATGTTATTCTGGGACTTTAAGGTCGTGATTTGGACCTGAGGCTGAGAGCAGCCATGTGTCACCCACAGGCTCACAGCTGCAGGGTCTGACATATGGCTACCATGCTAGGTTAGTCTTCACGAGGGGACCGATCAGGTCTGTGCTTGTGATCCATCTCCACAGTGAAATTCGTTTAGGACCTAATGAGGCACCACGCCGCTCTACTTCAGCACAGTGAACAATCAGCCAAAACAGGCCGCCTGTTCGGTGGAGGGATTCCTGCAGAAGCTGGCAGTCGTGCTTCCAAACTAGGACGGTCATACTCCTCAGGGGCTGAAGCGTCAGCACTGCAGAGGACTTCAAGCTTTCTGGAAGATTTAGGTGTTCTGGTTGTCCTCACTGCAGTGATGCTAGTACATAATAACTAATAAAAATGCCCTTGTTCAGGACAAAAGTCAAATGTCCAGGAAAGTGACAGTGTAAGGGTGACCTCTGTCTGCTTCAGTCAAAGTCAAAAAGGGGAGAGTAGGTAAGATGACTGCAGTTTGAGCTGTAGGTTAAATCAATGCGGTTTCTATTAGAGCTGACTCCTCATGTAGTAAGAGCTGGACACTTATGCACAACACATATATTACTCACTGGATGTCAATTCAACACTCTAATATCAAGCCAGTCTGTATAAACTACATGGTAATTGAATGGCATGGCAGTATTTTAGCAGGGTACTTTAGTGTGAGACACTGAACACATTCAGGTGACAGAACCAGGATCAATTGTATTGTAATTCAGTAATGCAGAAAAACTGCTTTAAGGCTGCTAATAATTATAATAATATTTGCATATAACAGTGGAAGGCTGTATTTTTAAGGTCGCTCGTAGTGAAAACAACTCTCATGGTTCTTGTTGTTTGCAAATACAGCTGTTTTCAGTGAAGAAACGCTCTAAACACTACCTGCTCTGCACCAAACAGCACACAGACAATGGCTGAGACTAGCTGGTGAACATAGTGGAGCATTTAGTTATTACAAGGCCAGATAACTGTCTGTCCCTCGGGAGTAGGTGGTGACCAAAAACAGCGCAAGAACCAAGTGAACACTGGACTTAATATTTCAAGTGGACAGAAACATGGCTCCAAATGAATGCTAATGTTGCTCCATGTCAGCTGTGTAAATGGGAAACTTTTTGCATTGAAGTCTGCAATTTATGCAATTTAAATGTGTTTACAACTCGTTTCTGCTGCCCCCAAGTGTTAAAAAAAAAAATCAATTACTGCAGACATAAGATCTGTGTTTAAAGTATGGGCAGTCACTCATAAAGATCGGATTTGGATAATAAATCAGAATTGAGCATTAAGGCCTGCAGCGTGAACATAGTTTAAAAGTTCTGCCACCGCCCACATACAATGGAGGGGAAAGCTATTTTGTTTGTTGTTAACAGCAAATTGCCATAAAACTTGTCCATCTATAAACAATATACCAGCCACTCAGGTTAATCCACAGACCTCACTGTTTATTGTAACTACTTTCTGCCAAAGAAATAGTCCCTATGTAAACTTTTTATCCAGAATAACAGGGACACTGTTTCTGGAAAGAGATGTTGCTGTTAAATAATTATAATGCTCAATGATGATGATGATGATGATTATCAGTAGTAGTAGTAGTAGTGGCGGTGATCATGAGAGCATGGTAAAAAGACATCCATCATACATACCAGTTAATGTCGAAATAAATAAAACATTTTAAAGATCTAAAAACAGTCACATAGAGGCTGATTACTGCTGTGTCTTTCAATGACCGATTCTAACCACGAACGATTCTGACGTACTCCAGCTGTATTTATTAGCGCTGTGCTGTCAGCCGCACGAGGCAAGGCAAACGATGCAGTGTGTCCATACGAAGGGTAGTGTGTGGCTGTGTGTTTGCTCTATATTGTAACTCAGCTGAGGCAAAAGTGAACAGACTGAAGAGGGGAAAAAAAGGACTTACTTGGCGGAGGGCCTTGTGTTGGACACATGTTTGACATCTGAATTTTTATGAGTGGGAACCCCAGCTCCTGTGTTGCACCATAATACAATGCTTATGTGGGCTGATTGACAGTATGAATGCCAGCGTGAGAAAATCCAGTGAGTTTGAGTCCTGGATTTAATAAATAAATAAAACCAGGGTTTTTTTCATTTTAATGGACACTCTGCTCTAGAACAGTGTGAACCCAGAGCCGCGTGGATGCTGTACAGCAGTGTGACACACACTACAAGAGGGTAAAGACGCCCAGCCCTTGCTCTCCTGTAACACTACAGTATGAGACCCGGAGCCTCCCTCTCACATCTGTAATTAGGATCTGTGGGGAATTCCACCCAGTTTCACAGAGCAGCACCGATTCATTCTAGTTCTCTACAAACTGCTTCCTCAAATAAAAGCTAATCGGAGGCCCGCAAAGAGCCAGTCTTGGTTTCAGATTCAACTGCTGAAATGAAAATGACAAGCTCCACCTTAAAAACTCTTGCAAATGTGTGAGTGTGTTGCTCTACTTACGTGGAGGTGATGGTGCGGAAGCGTTCCTGCCCTGCTGTATCCCAGATCTGTAACTTCACCTTCTCCCCGTTGATCTCCACTGTCCGGATCTTAAAGTCCACGCCGATCGTTGTGATGTAGCTACCTGCAAACATGCACACCGACACAGAATCACCTTAATGACAACAACAAAGTACATAGTCTTGAAATGATGCCATGGTGGCTGAGGAAGAACCACACACCTGAAAATGTGTTGTCTGCAAATCGCAAGAGGAGACTGCTCTTCCCCACTCCTGAGGAGGAAACACAAGCACAGGATGACGTTTAGAGTACTACAGGTTATGAGGACAGTCTTTACAATTTTTTTTACTTTTATCTTTAAAATTAAATACTACTATACGTTGAGGACAAGCGTGATCAATTTTTGGGAGTTTTTTTTTTGCACCAGTTAGGTGCACACCAAGTTTCTGTAGACTTTTGGTTTCTCATATTATACTGTGTCACAGCACTCTCCTGACTAAGAGTAACACCACGTGACAGCTGCAAACCAAAAACAAGATGTTAACGTGAACAGTTGCTGTAATCCTTCTGAACCTAAAGATTTAGTAGTTAATATATACAGACAGTGTACAAGCCGAAGGATTTAAGGAAAGCAAGGCTGCACCCTACATGTTCATTTAAGGCATTTCATGATTCTTATACCTACAGCAGAAGAAACAGCAGCAGTTTTGAAGGCTTGCGTCAAAGCTACAGACGCACAACAACAAATGGAACGAATATATCTCTCTGGGTTGCTAAAATTATCATGCATAATAAGAAGGTTTTAGAGAGAAATAATAGCCACACAACAAACAACATGAGAGTAGAAAGCAGAGGGAGGAGGGGAGTGGGATTTAAAGGAAGTTAGAAGAGAGGGATCAGTCTGTCTTCAACAGATCAGTTGTCAGGTTACGGCTGGAAGTTGGGGCTCTGCGGCCCAGCCTGGGGTGGGACTCAACCTACAGTCATGTTACTTAGCCTACCTTTTGTGCTATTGTCATCTCATTGTTGATTGGTCCCAACATAAAAGCTCTCAGATTCCTGTAGTCTCCACGCTACAGACTTTTCAAACAAACAATAACCAAAGCTTCAAAGCAGAAGCGAGATCATCAGCTTTGTGTACTTAGCCTAGCTTTAATATTCCACGCCTTCCTGCCGTCTGCCTCAAAAACCACCATCTCCCTCAGAATATATATTTCTCAGGGTGTCAGTGACAAAACCATTCACGACATTTCAACTTCTGTGGCCTGGATGTTGCGAACAGAATTTCATGTAACACAACCGAGCTTGAGTCACACCACTCTCCGTGAGAAGATGTGTCATGTGGATGTGCTACTGTGACAGGCCAGAGGCAGAGTCCAGCTAAGGGATCAAACTCTGTCTCCATGCATCTTGAAGGTCCAGTGTGTGGAATGTCTGGTTCTCAGCAGCAGATCTGTCTACATGCAGCTGAGAAGGGCCAGAGGTCAGAGCGTCTTCCCTAAATAATCTCTGTGCAGCGCTACAGACAGTTGTACATCCATGCTGCAGCTGAGGGGACACTGGCCTCTGTGTGTGAGTGGCAGTGAAGGGCTTGCTGTGCTGCCTTGCCCTCTACTGTGATCAGCCAGCTGATGGGGTAGTGCCAGGATCGGGGCTGTCAATGAACGCAAAGATCAGTGCCCACAAAGAGGTCCTGCAGGCTGAGGCTATAGTCCTATTGAGGGTGGAGCCGCTTATAAGGGCACGTTTACACTTTAATAGGGAGATATAAAAAAAAAACAGTCTTCATTATTTGTACACAGATTTAAATTATCCATCTACCTGTGACTGGAGCATTGTTTGCCCTGTGTTTTTAATAAAGCAACAAAACACAGCTAAGATACTCACCTATCCAGTTGTCTTTGAACATCAGACAGATGCACTTAACTGAATGATACCACAGTTAATACTAACCACTTGTTAGTCTCACTTTCCTATACCTTGACTGGCTGGATGTAAACCAGAGACTGCAGTGCAGCATTCCTCCACTATTAAGCAGCTAGCACTATCATGCTAGCAAGCTAAATAACAAAATGCATTTCAGTAACTTAACCTAACTTGACACATGTCTTGACACCATGCGGCAAACATAAAAGGATATCTTTAGCTTATGTATTCTGACCCTCAACGTCTTACAATACTAGCTTCTTAACGTTAGCTAACAGTTAGCTTCATTACCAACCTGAAAGTGTAATGTTAGCCTAACTTCCAAATAGCTAACAGAGCAAATAGGAGATACAAACTAGAAGCCAGATTGGAGGAGTATGGGAACCCCCGTACCGTTATTTGGGGTTCAGTGTGTGTTTTGTTGTAGAGCTATAACAAATATCTCAGCCGATATAAGAACACCACCAGAAAATCTTCGAGAGACAAACCCAGATGATCTGGAGGCGATATCCGGCCTGATCGGCTGACATGCCTAGCCCGGACACACAACCTCCGCCCAGTCACCGCCACATAAATGGGGTGGTTGTGTACATTTCATCAATCATTTCAATTCAGAAAATAAAAAGTAACAAGCAGTAAACCCATCACAGAAGTACGCTGCGGGCATCAAGCTGCGTTTCTTCTCCTCCCCTTGTAAAAAAACACGACAAGGCCCACTTCCCGTGCTGCATCCCCGGCATAGGCTTACCACTGTCACCGATGATGAGCAGCTTGAAGAGGTAATCGTAGTCCCTGGCCATGCCGGTAGCTGGTGGCTCACCCCCGCCGTGTGCCGCTTCTGTTCTCGGTTTGCTGTCCGACCCCCTCGGCTAGTAAAAAAATCACCAGCCCCCAGATCCCCCGATATGAAAGAAAACAACCACTGCCGATGCTAGAACCTGTTAGCCCCCCCGAGCCGGCGGCGCTTTTCTCGGGGTTTCGCGGCGTCAGCAATCCTCTCCCTCCGCTGCAAACAGCCGGAAACACCGCTTCCTTCTCTAGTGGAGCTGCACCCAACTCTGACCCGGCCTCACTGCGCAGGCTCCAGCTACAGCACAGCCGTCCCAACCCATTGATGAACGCTAGACTCCTGCTACTAGAAGGGCAGTAGACTCGTACCATCCCGTTGATTCACAATATCTATAAGCAGGGTCCAATAAATGGCAGGATCATTCACATTTCTTTAAAAATAATCTAGACAACATAAATTATACACATTGATCACCAACCATGGAATGTAGTAAATCCACTCCATCCCTAATTTTAATAATGATCAAATTAAAGGTACCTTGAATTAAAGGTAAATGTTTAATGTATCCAAGCATTAAATAAATGTGAAACCTTTCCTTTCAGTCACTCATAGTGATGATGGTTCTTTTAAATAAGATCAGAAAGCCAAGGTGACACTCCACAAGGGCTACAATTCCTGACATTCCTCGTGCATATATGTGGTGTGTCTGCATACAATCCTCATATATACTTACAACTCAATCTCAAATGCCAGTAGCAGTGAACAGAGAAATGTTCATTTAGTGTGATAAATGTCTCTGTGACCTCTGACACCCACCCTGAAGAAAAAAAGTGTTCCAATATTTCAAACACCACATTATGAAATCAAGATATTTTTATTTTGCTTTGCCTTTTTACAACCGTATCACTGATATAAGAATGATTTTTATTCTTATAAAAGGTTGCATTCCCCTCAAACAACTCTCACACACAAAGTCCAAATAAAAGTTAATCATAGGGGTGTAGTTTCATTACAGAGGCATCTTAAATGCTTGAAATTAATTTGGTAAAATAAGTAGCAAAACATTGAAACATCAAAAGGGATTTGGCCTCATGTAGTTCAGAATAACCTGCACATTGTGAGATAAAATAAAAAAAACAAAATTATAAACTGGGCTTAAAGGCCTCTAAAACAGTGACGCAAACTGAGAAAAAAAGAAAAGAAAAAGAAACTTGTTTGGGAATATGGGGGAAAACAATACCCATCTCAGCCTTCGTCCATAAAGGTGACATGGGCATGTGTAGTGAGTGTATCTGGGGTCGTACAGTGGGGATCTGCAGAGATCATTTCATGGCTCAGTCCTGCTCCATCACGTTAGGATGGTGTCATCAATCTCTTCATTGGAGTCTGGCAGGCTGGCGATTTTCTTCAAGGACCGGCGGTGACACTCTGACAATAGGTCGTTACTTGCAGAGTCCAGAATGGCAGTCATACTCTGAATTGTAGGAAGAGAAAAAAATAATTTAAAAAAAAACCCAGTCTTTTCCTATATGTTACATCTGGAAATCATAGTCTGTAGTCTGACCTGCATTGTTTCCTCTCCCTGGCGGAGTCGTAACAGGTTGACAATGGTGTGTTCGCTCTGAGCTCTGACGCTGGTGTTCTTGTCCTTGGTGTTGTCCAGCAGACTCTTTAGCAGGGGCTTGATGAGATTGGCCTCCATAGAAGGCGTTGCTGGGTCTTTGAACACCCACCACAGCACGCGCTCTGACACCAGTCTGATGTCACTGGACTGATTCTGAAGACACTGCATGGTCACACAGACAACAGATGTCACAACACAAAACCTCCATCCACTACACGAATGAAACAGGTCCTCGTCACACTACTCATCTTTCGATACACACTGGCCTTGTGTCTTTATTTACAGCTATTTGTTATCGGACATCAGTCTGATAGAGATATTTAAACACAACATTGACATCACCCTATTTTGTGGTGAAAATGTACAGAAAAGGTTGTTTATTTACACATTCAGCAGACATAGAGCAACATTAGCATTCATTTGGAGTTGTGTTTCTGCCAGCCTGATTAATACAATTTCAAAGTCTAATATTCACTCTCTCCTTATATGGCTTTGTTTATGGTCTCCAGCAACTTCCAAGGGAAGTAGCTGGCTCTTCAGCTGCAAATTCTCCTCTATGTTCACCAGCTCGTTGCCAGCTATGCGTGTCTGTACTTCTTCACTAAAAACAGCTGCCTGATGCTGTTGAAAAATAGCGCTAATTAGACTGGTGAGGTAACTTCCTATGCAAAAACAGAAGAGGTAAGTAAATAGCCTGTGTTAATCAGTTGAATGAAATGGTTCCTGCTTTACCTTGACAAACTGTGTAATGATGCGCTGGGAAACACTACTGCCTCCCTCTGTTCTGAGATTATGCCTGACCAGGAAGCCCAAAGCTCTGATCCCGCTGGTAGCAATGGGAATCTGAAACAAGAGCAGAATCACAATATGTACAGAAACATACCACATGAGGACAACAGGGATGAACATGTAATGTAAAGGAACAGTAGAGCACATGCTGCTGTAATCTATACTAATCATGTTATATACTGTACCTTACATACACCATATAAGTTAGAAGTCTTAAGAATTTAGAAACAAAAAAATGAGCAGATTAGTGCTGGGCATGTTAACGTGTTATTATTGCGTTAATGCATTAATTAATCAATGCCGACAATTATTTTATTGCACGTTAATGCAGTTTTTAAAAATTTTTATTTTGAAAGTCCGTTACTCACTGGCTCTGAATACACATACAGTCACAGGAGGGGTGGGATGTTGATAAGCCTGCAAATCACCCACCCAAACCAGCAGAGGAGGGAGGCTTCGGCAGACTACGCTGCACACAAGGCAGCGCTCAACGAGTAAACGGCATGCGCTGTACTGGGGGTAACCATGGCAACGGCTTCTGTGCGCTACACAGCTGTAGCCTGTTTAAATTAAATTAAAATTATAGGCTACATAACTTTACCATATACGCCTTCATCTAGTTTTGCGGAGATACTCGGCCATGCGAATTCCCTTGGAAACTCAAAAAAGCGAGGATCAGTCTCTCTTCTAATGATTTGTGCTGCGCGTCGTGTACAAAAAGTTCAAGACAATTCAAGGCGTGTGTGTGTGTGAGGCGAGCATGACCGCGACAGTTTCAGAGAAACGCACCCACTGGTCGCTACACTTTGTGCTCAACCAATTCACCTCACTCTAAATGGGAAACTTACTACTGAACATAGACTCTTTCTGCTGCTCCCTGCTCAGAAAAACCCCAAGAAAACTGGACTCTGACGTTAACTTGTTTTTACAAGCTAGATAGAAGGTAATGCCCTGGCAGTGACAAATAGCTTTGATTTAATATTTGATTACATTAATGTTTTAAGTTTAGATTTACAAGAAATATTTTATTGCTACTGTGTAAAGGGAATACTGCTGGGAAAAAGCACCTTATTTGTTTAAAGCGTTTGCAAACCACATGTTATTGCATTATATAGCAGTACATTTAAATTTAAATTGCACAATACATCACTTCCTTATTCAATTTTGCGCATAACAATGCAATTAATAATTTTAATCGTTGCCCAGCACTAGAGAAAATACTGATTAGATAGGCCAGTGTTCAGACAGGCAGGTTCAGATGTTAGCTTACGTCAGTTTCTTTGTTTAATCATGGATGATATTTTTATTCATCTCCTACTTAGATGAGTAGTTTTACATTTTGGGAAAATGTTAGGGAAGAGGACTGACAACACCCTCATGTCTGTACAGTAAATATGAAGCATCCAAGTACACAGTTAGGACTTAATGCCTAGCCAGCAATGTCCCTGCTGATTCTGCAGTTTTATCTTGCCTCCTCTATGCCTCTTTCCTGTTAATACAGTTTTTAAACATCAGTGTGCTTTGTTGAGATTCTGGATTGTTATTGCGCAACATCGTGTGAAATCATGCGCACACAGTGGGTTGATTTAGAGTCTGCTGGAAAACCGGATTGGCCATATAAGGGGCAGGGAGATACGTCAATAAGCAAGGTGTTTGCTTTTCATTAAGTCAATGCACATGTCACTGTGAAGCAAGAGTGCTCATGGGGACGAGCGAGAGAGAGGGAGCGCCAATATGGACAGAAGTGTCAATGTGATATAAAAACGTTCTTTGATCATGAAGTCTATTATTAATCTAGAGTTCTGAGGTTTATCAGTGAAGTGTATGAACAGCACTGCAGATTTAAGTCTCTGATAACAGCGTCAGACAGACACTGTCTCCACTACGAAACGTCTGGCTCCTTACTAGGAGAAACTATGATGAAGCGGTCGTGGGTCACATCTCTTTCTTGTCCAGGCGCCGTCTCTCCCGCTTCATCTCCCTGCAGTTCTCATGCATTAGTTCCTGTTGATGACTGTGTAATTGCTGGTGCTGCTTTGACATAAAGTACGTTTCTCCTGACATTCAAATAAAAATACAAATAACATGATCTCGTGCACCATTTAGTCTGACGTCATTATAGACGTCAGACTAAATATAGACTTGATGTGTCAGTTGCACCCTCAACGGTGACTGACTTCCAGCTTCCCTGATGGTTATGATTAATGAAAAGCATTAACAAATTAGATTTTTTTTTCGAATAAAAATAAAATCATCCTTAACCCTTAGGATAAATTTATAATATCTGTGAATTTAAAATCATTGTTTTATTTGATGGCCTTGATACCTTTGCATTTGGCCTTTATGCCCTCAAAAGTGAACACCAAGTGGCCTGGCCCCTAAAATGATGAAGTTCTAGGTCTGGTCCAAAGGTAACAAAATCCACCTACCAGCACCTCTAAATTTCACAAATGAAAGCGTTATATATCTCATTGGTTTTATCAGTGAAAAATCAACAAATTGTGGTTTTACGGCTAGACGATTTCTTGGCCGGAAGCAGTAACTTCCTGGGGGTTCCGCTGGTTGCCTGGCAACCTTACAGTAACAACCAGACTACAGCCAAAAAAAAACGCTTCGGCACGCAACTCTCGCCAAAAACCACAATTACAAATAAGCATATTTCACAAAATACTAAAGTATTATTTTAAAGGTGACCTGCACAGGATATTGACTGCAAACATATGGATCGGTTCATGAGAGATGTGAGACACATGTTGCCAAAGTACAGAGTGCCACGCAAACGTTCTCCTCACCCTGTCAGCTGTAGCATTGGCCAAAATTGTCTCAGTCACAGTATCGCAGTATTCCTTCTCACACAGCTTCTCGGGAGCAGACTTGACAGCTATGGCCAGGGCCAAGCTACGACCATGACGCACCATCCAGTCAACACCAGACACATCCGCTAAAGGGAGGAAAACATGTATTAGCTCATGCTCTCACGGTTCTGCAGATGCACATGAGCAGCAGAAGTTGAGTGCACACATACACAAAGGCTCAATCAAACCGTTTTCGATGCAGTTTTGTTGGAAAAATATATCATGAGAAGTGTTGCTATAAATACATATATTGAAAAAGGGCAAAATACTAATGTGTGTTTTGCTAAAACTAAGCAAAACACACATTTACTAAGTCACTGTTATTATTTCAGTCAGTTGTTGTGATAAACAGCAATTAGGGGCATTGATGAAATTAAAATAGACAACCTGACATTATACACATAATATGATATGTGCTGTGGTTTTAACTTTGCATGAATACCAACCCAAAATGTGCTGAAGTAACACACTCTTCAGCTCCTCCTCTGACAGGAAGGCACACAGCTCACCAACACAGCCGGCTGACGCCATGCGAGTTGCATCCTTCATGAGAACAGACAGACAGAGGCAGGTTGAGAGTCATTTATTCTCAAACTGACATGGAGGCTCAAAACCACCTTTTTAGAAAACCACATCCTCTCTGCCTGACTTCCGTTTTTATACTGTGATCACAGAGGAAACGACACCACGGAACAACTCTCTGAAATAACTTTTAGATGTTAATACGTTTATACTTTATTTGTAATTACTTAATGTATTCAGCAGCTATTACGTGCCCTGGGGTGGAAACATGGGCTTGTTGATACAGATTAAAAAAAATTTCTTCCTAGCTTTACATGCTGTTGCAAGGCATCTGCTCCTCCTGTCATACCTCATCATGTCCCAGCATGCCTAGTAATGTGGTAGTGATGTTCTTGCGGATGGCTGGGTCCACCTTTGAACCAGCCCCCTGGATGACAAACCTCAAGGCTTGGAGCATAGTCTCCCTGTGAGAGGGGTAAAAAGCCCAATTTTACACACAAAGAGCACAAATTTATACCCTAAAAACACCAGCTTTTATGAAATAATATTTCAAAAAAAAACAAAACATGAACCATACCATTGAACCCTCCTAGAAAGTCAGTCCCATTTCATGCAGTTCTTTTACTGAGGTGAGAATAGAGCCTGGCTGATTTTTATTTTTGCATTGTGTAAGCACATACTAATTGATATTTGAGAGTTTAAAAAAAATCTGATAACAATATATTGGCTGGTATTTGTTTTTCAACATAAACACAAACAACACAAACAAACATTTCTGAGCTCTTAAATTTCGTTATCAAAGAAATGTGACCAATGAGTGGGACAATGCTGAGTGGGACAATTCACAGTTAAAAAATAAACTTCAGTGCTCTCTGGTGGACAAACTATGTAATGGTGACTGTTTTTAAATAATTGCAAATGTATATTTTGGCTGACATGTCTTGTTGTTTATTGGAAGAAATACAGTATGTCAATACTGATATCTGTGCAAAGGTAATATAACCCAATAATATTGGCTTCTAGATAAGAATATCTTGGGACAAATGTCAAATCGTAAAAACAGCCTATCACAGTCCATGTATAATTTGTGTGATGTGCTTCTTTCTGAGGTGCATACTTGTCTACACATAACACCCACAATTACACTTCTCATTTTTGGACACATGGGCCAACTTCAAGCAAACATCCTTCAGACCACTGTTTCCCAACCTTTTTGACTTGTGACTAGAGTACTGTCTGCTTACAACCCCTCTTCACAGTTTATAGTTGCGAGTTGGGAGGAATTTTATATTTGATAAGTGAAATATTTTTACATTTTAATTCCAATTTTTATTTAATCATCTTGTGAGCCCCTTCAACTTTGTCCACTGCTTCAGACCACTGATTCTGAAATATGGGTCCAATTGGTTTCAGAATTCCTAGCAAAAAAGAATGTAACAATTCACTATAATATTCTTTATATAAGTGGAAATGACCTCAGTGACACTGTTCTGATCACTTGTCTCCTCAAACTACAGTCATGTCCTTAAATATAGTTATGTAATCCCAAATTTAAAATGTGATCAGATGTAAGTTAAAGTGTGTTGTCTCTCTAGGGGTCTGAGATATTAATAGATAAATCATTCCATTTCTAAAAATAGTTTGATTAGAGCAACAGTTGACAGATGAAGATGTCAGTGTTAGTCTGCTGTATGAGTGCTCACCTGACTCCTGCGTCCTCAGCATTGCGAATGGCAGAGAGCTGCTCAGTGAAGAGTGGGTCCACCTTGGTGTGGATGGAAACCAGTTGGCCCAGAGCCTCAGCAGCTCTCAGCCTCACCCCACGGCTGGTGTCCTGTAGGGCCTTCAGGAAGGTGGTCTGCAGCTGAGGCAGGAAGGGCTTCAGGGCAATGCCCACCTGGAGGAGAAACACAGTCCACAGGTTAGATGCAAACATTGTGACATCCAGACTGATCATTTGATCATCTGTGGAGAGATATTAAAGTGTTTTTGGGCAAATTAACGTCCTGTGGGGAGACGCAGCCACAGACCTTTGCCAGCAGCAGGGTCAGAGTCTCCAGCAGAGCGGTCTTTACTGTCCAGGCGAAGCGGTCTCCCAAGATTCGAATGAGCGGCCCAGTGATGTTGACAACAGAAGGCCGCAGGGCCTCAGGAGAGGTCAACTTGATGACTCCTCCTAATGCTTTAGCTGCCTCTTCTTTCTGCTCAGGGCTACCAGTGAGGACACCTTCTCTCAGGACAGGGAGGATACAGGTCACACCCTGTGGAAACAAAGAGACGGAGAGGAAAGGATGAATAGGGCTGCAACAGTTATTTTCATTTCTGAATTAAACTACGCGTAAAAGTATTGACAGCATAATCAAATTACGCTTTGCAAATAACAGCTTAATTGCTCTTGCGGGTAGGAAGGTGAAAGAGAGATCTTTTGTCAGGGGGGTTCTTTACCTCTGCAGGACCGCAGGAATGAACGCACAACTGCAAAAGCTTCTATGTGATTAGTCACTTGTGAACAATGGTTTCTTAAAGTGTGGACAGAGTTACAGTCACATAACTTCTAGTCATTTTACAACACAGGAACTCAGGAAGACAAAAGGATTTTTAAAAAGTCAACAAAATCATCATGCTGTCATAAGGTCCTCTTGTTTTGCTGTGTCAGGAGGAGCCTTCTTACCTTCTTGGGCAGACAGAAACCCGGCAGATGCTGACCCTTAACGTCTGCAGCTGCTGATCTAATGTCTCGATGCAGGTCGTCAATCAGAGCCAGCTGGCTGCTAGCATCCAGTTTCTATACAAGGGAAACAAACAACACGCCACATTTACCTTTTGATTAAGAGATAATCAAATTATCTGTTCTGTTTTTTTTAACCGTAATGTGTAATTGTGTGCAGAAAAACTATGGTGTTTACAACAAGACCAACGTGTGTACAAATATTGCCCACTATTCTTTGCACATCAGCATACCTTGGTAATGGAATTGATGGTCTCCCAACTCTGAGACAGGACCTCTGGGTTGGAGTCGTTCAGAAGGCGGATGAGACCTGACAGCAGGGTGCGAGTATGGGCACTGTAGTCCAGGCGGGTATGCCCAAAGTAGGCGTTGAGGATGGTGACAGCAGCCTGTCTGAGGCCGGGGTCAGCGCCTCGAGTGGCCTCCAGCAGGTCCTCTATGATGATCCGCTGGCCCACTTCATCCTCCACTGAGAGAATCACTGTTTGACAGCTGCACAACTCCTGAAGCAAAGGTAAAACCATATTATTGTTATTGTTAATTCTTTATGAGGAAAGAACAGAAAGTTATTCTAGCTTGTAAATGCTGGTAGTACCTGTGCTTCATCCTCTGTTCCCAGCTTTTCTTTGAGGGAGGAGAGTAAGGCAGGCAGGATCACCCCTAGGTGGCGTGTCAGAGCGTCTCCAGCCACAGCGGACAGGAAAGCCAGAACACGGGTGTTGACAGGAGGAGCAGTCAGCTGGTACCAACAGAGAGGACACCCACTTTAGTCAGATAGTCAGACACCATATTTAGGCCTAAAAAAGGAAAACTTGACTGTGACACTTTACCTTTGGAACCAAGTACGGCAGCACAGAGCGACTCTTCACCGCCATGACTTGCTTCAGGCCATCCAAAGCAAACTCAGCCGTCTCCTCATCATCCTGAGAAAAGACATTCAGTGTTTTAAAATCCAGACTCAAACTTTTGACTGTAATTTAAATTTGTGTCTGTGCTCCCTCACCAGCTGTTTGAGCAGGGTAGGCAGGATGTCGTCCAGTGCCTGGTGACCGATGGTTGCATGAAGCTGCTCAAAGGTTTTGGCTGCAGCCTCTCGGACTTCCTCCAGAGGGTCACAGAGAGCCTTCCTCACTGTGGGGACCAGTGACTCAGAGAAGACCAGCACCTACAGAACAAACATCACATTGTTTAATCTCTGTTGCCATTCCTCAGCCTCTTGGCCAAATAGGTTTTCAAAAGAACAAACCAAATGAACCTGGATGTCGAAAGGGTACACACCTTTAATGTGTGTTGTTTTATTACTTTTTACATGTTTTCAAAAAATAAACATGTCTGTGTATTTCACTTAATTAGAGGCTCAATTGCCTTTCTCTTCATGGATGGTGAAATAACCTTTGAAAGAGAGGCGACATCAAATCCTGGTTTAAACTAAACTGCTTCTTTAAAATAAGTCTGTTCACACAAAAAATGACCTTAATTCCACCTTAGCAGGATTGTAGTTTTAAATTCCGCAGCCATGCGCAACTATAATCTTAATCTTATTCAACCCCACTAGCTGTTATAGTACTTGCTTGTAAAGTGGGGGAGAAAAGTGTGTGTTACAGTGTTTGCGTCACTCACTGCGTCTTTGCTGGTGGACTTCATGATCTCACTGAGCCCGATGCAGACTCCCTGCCTCTCGTCGCTCTTGTCAGAGCGCAGTCCCTCCTCCAGGATGGGGATAATCTCAGGGAGAATCTTCTCCCCCAGCTTCCTCACCAGATCCCCCAATGTACGAGCGGCGATCTAAAACCACACAGCGTCAGTAAAAGGCTCGGCTGACAGGCGCCAACCAGAGAACGTAAAAACAGAGTGTGTTTATAAAGTTCAAAAGAGTCATACCGTTCTCTTGTCAGGGCAGTTGGAAGCCAAGAAGCCCAGCAGAAGACTGAAGAGGGTTGGGAGGATCTCTCGAAGAGTTCTGGGGGTGTTGGACACCACGATCTTCCACACGTGGAGTGAAGCTTGTCGAACCACCAGCTGAGTGTCTGAGCGGCCCATATAGAGGCCAGAGAGGACACGATTACGCCGCTCAGCGCCAAGAGCTCCAATGATAGCCTGGGAGAGAAAAGGTCAAAGGTCAGCACTCCTTGATGCATCAATGATAAATAGCTATAAACACTTTGTGATGGCAAGTAAAAAAAGACAATGTTTACTTTTTTTGACAAAAAGAAATGTTTTCATACTTTATTGGATGCAGCTGTTCCAAAGTTGTCATCCTCAGAAGCGGTCTCCGTGGTCATCTTTCCTGTCACTCCAGAGATATGGAACAACAGATCTCCAAGCAGCTGCACAGAGCTGAACCTGCAAACCAATGATGACATGGACGCACAGCTGGTCAATATAAGAGTGACTTTTATTCAATCTCTAAAGTGTTGCTGTGTATTTCAGTCTGACCTGATTCTCCACAGGTCATCAAACAGTCCCTGTTCCAGCTCAGGAAGCAGCAAGGCGATGGCGGTCTCAGCATACATGCTGATGATTCGCTGGCCGGCTCGCAGTGCCGTGTCTCTCACATATTCGTTTTCATCAGCCAGAGCCTGTTGGACAAAACCGAAAAGATTACTTGAGTAACGAGTAACTTAAGAAATAATAACACACATAACACCTGCACTCTAAATCTCCGCCTCACTCGTCCTGTAGATTCAGCAATTTTGCTGCTTTGATTCAAGTGGAAGCATGGCAGCAGACCTGGGACCAGCTGACCACCTGCCTCTTAACGGATCATGAATGCATTAAATAATAAATAAATACAATTAGTGCAATGAGTGCGTCCAAATGTAACAGAGTAAAAGTCAAGACTTTACTCTACAAATCGACTCAAGTAAGAGTAAAAAGTATGCTGTGTTAAAACTACCACCCAACAAGTACAATTTACTCAAAAAAGTGACCTAAGTAAGCCTACATGTAACTCATTACTACATACCTTGGCTTTTCAAAATGCCACTACGTCATTTTGCACTCCGTTCTGTAACACTATGAGGCACCTGTCACTTATGCAACCAATGTATTTGTTGATTACAGCTCAGCATTTAATACTATTCTACCATCCAGGCTGTATGATACACTTCTTCAAGTGGAAGTCCAAAAATCTCTGCGTCAGTAGATCTTGGACTTCAGCAGGGGAGGAGGCAGGTGGTCAGAGTTAATAAGTTCCACACAGCGATGCGTTTTGTCTTCACTGTTACACTTACTTTACACAATTGATTCTATTTCTCACTCTGTTAAGAAAATTCAAGTTGGAAGTCAACACTAATGGTGCTGAAAAAAGCGCAGCAAGTTTGCCATATCACGGGAAGGTATGATGAAATTTTATCGTGCTGGGATCAAAAGCGTCCCCACCTTTGAAAATATGGTGTGGTATGGAAACACATCAGCACAAGACGGGAAACGTCAGCAGAACAAAAAGGCACACACAGCAACAAAAATCATAGGTGCTGCCGCCCCCTGCTGATGTCTATGAAAATAGATTAAGGAAAAGGGACACCAGTTATTCTTCATGACTTCTCTGACCCTGCTTATGAGCTTTTTTAACATCTTCCCTTCTTTTAAAAAGACCGAAAAGTATTAGAACTACTTACTACTTAAGCAAAAGATAAATAGACTTCAGTAAATCTAAAGATTCAGGGAATCCTGAGAAAAGGGTTAGTATGTAACAAGTATTTATAATTTATATAAAATCACTGGAAAATCTTCAAGCGAAAGTAAGACGCAGTGAAATGTGATTAAAAAAAAACAACAAAAAACATTGGTCACACCGATACCTTGAGAATGCAGGGGATGATGGGCCCAACGTAGGGAGTAAACTTCTCTCCAAAGGTGAGGGGCAGGTAGATGAACATCATGATGTAGCCATCTCTCACGTGGGAGGCAATGTCTACCTTGCTGGCAGTTTGCACCACATCTGGCATCAGCTTGTCCAGCTTCTCCACTCCCAGTCCAGCCATCACCTCAGCCAGACCTGAAGACAGCAACACACAAATCATTCAGCGAGTCATCTGATGAACGATATGAAGCAGAACAATCACACACAACAAAGGGGGTGAGTGTAGAAGAGCTGACCTTGTGCAGCTCCAGAGCGATCTACAGAGCTCTGTTCAGAGGCCAGCGTCTCCATGAGCCACGGCAGCAGGTCGTCAAAGCAGGATTCACCCATCCCTTTCACCATGGCACCCAGGGCTTTGGCTGACACTGTGCGTACCTGGAGAGGAGAAGAAGAAGAGCAGCTGCAACTTCAACTTTACACACACAGAGCATGTATTATGGTAGTGCCGTTTGAATCACTGAACAAACCTCAGGCACCGGGTCCAAAAGAGAGGCCTTCAGTCCAGGAATAACGCTAGGCAGGTAGGGTGACAGGTCCTACAAACGACATCACATCATAAGCAAAAAGAAGTCTTCAGAATACAAAGCTGAATTTAGTTTTTGTTCACTGTCACATTTAGTTAACGCTGGGTACCTTCTGGTCAGTGAGGGAGTACATGTTGCCTATGATCTGAGCGGCCATCTTGCGAGTGTCAGTGGAGCGATCCTGGAAGGCCCTCTGGACGATGGGCATGATGAGGGCCAGAGAGGGGGCGTCGATGAAGTGTACAAACTTGGTGTCCAGCAGCGTCTGCAGGCACGTCTGGGTCCTTTTGGACGGATCAGTGAGAGCGTCCAGCAGGATGGGGGTAATGGCTAAGGGACGGACAGTGACATCGGTATTAAAATACTACTTTACTAAACATCAGTGGTAAACAACAGCAGTTGTTAAAATTGTACTGTTATTTGATTGAAAGTCTCATTTCTCTATGTTTTAACTTTATAACTGTACTGTTTTAACTCATGCCTGGCATTGTCTAAACAAAGTCTTTCTAGCAGCATTTATGAGTTAACTAAATTACTTCTACTGAATTTTTTGTTTTTTTTCAAAACACAAATAAATGTACATTTAATGCATGACAGTTGGAATAATTCTGATTATAACACTAAATTTTTATTTGTGTTTTTGTATATGACTGCATTGGACTGTAAATTGATCCGCTCATAAGGCAATCTATTTGGAACAGACACAATAAAAATGCTGTATTACTAGCTTCACAGAGGTGGTACATAAAGCTTATACTGCCTTCCATTACACTGTACAGATGATCATTTGAAAGTGTGTAACCCCTGTATAACTGGAGTCTAAAATTTAGGCCTTAAAAGACAAGCTGTTCTCTGGCTGAATGTGCTTTAGCGTAGCGTATAGATTTAGCATTGCACTCACCGTCAGACTCACAATGGACTATTTGAAAAAAAGGATAAATATCAAGCAGCAGCACTTTCTCATTCCATGCATTCTTTATCTTAGTCAAAACAAGGTACCTACATTACCTACGATGCAACTCAACTGCCGACAGTTTAGTTTGAGTTTCGGATGAGTTATACTAGTAGCGTCTAATGTAGCCTCCAGCAGCTAGCCTCAAATAGAGATGAGGAGCAAGCTACACAAGTCTGATAAGACTTTACACAGCTCCCTCTGGAGCCACAAAAGGTTTTACACACATTTCTTCCCCCATAAGTAGTAGAACTCCACAACACCTGTAAACAGACTTCAATGTGTGAAATGTTTTTAGTTTCCCTTCAACTATAACTCAGTAATTAAATTAAAGGTTCAGACCCAGATGGTCAGTAGACACAATAAAAGGTTATTATGAATATTTTAGAACCGTGTTATAATTAGAATTAGGCATACAGCTCCACAGCTCTGACCAGTGACTCAAGTTATTTACCCAGGATTTCGGGGTTTCGGATGACAGAGCCAATCTGTCGGAGGGCTTGCTGGCCGGCCTTCTGCACCTTCACATGGGAGTCAGTGAGCACCTCAGTCAGCTTAGGCACGATGCTGGGCAGGCAGGAGGACAACTGCTTGGGTGCACAGAAAGCCATGGCTCCCAGCAACTCCACCGAGCCTGGAGAAAAGACGGGGGGTGATTATAAGAAGCATCTGTTTGAGTGAACAATCTATTGTGACTGTGCCCATATTTGTATGTGAAAAAAAAATGAAGTACTATCACATGATTACACAATGATGATGTACCTAAAAACTGACATTGAAATCTCAATGTGTCACAAGCCAGGGCATAATATAGTACAGGTGCAGTAGTATATAAGCTGGGACATCATTTTCTTCGTTATAACATCATCCCTTTTTTTTTTTTTTCAACTTGGAGAAAAAATGTTCCATTCCTCTCAAGTCTAGGAATCCTGTGCATATAAGGGCTCCTCACCTGCTTTAGTTCTCCAGGACTCCTCCTCCAGGGCCACGAGCAGGGAAGGAAGGACCAGCTTCACCCCGTGGGCGCTCAGGTTCCTCATCACAGCTCTGGCACAGTCATCTGCAGCCTGGCGGAAGAGAAGGAAGGGAGTAAAGAAATTAGACAGGGATCCTACACGTATTAAAAACACAAATTCCATACTGATCGAAGACAAGAGATATTAAAAACCGTCCTCATTAACTGCCTGTTTCATAGAACCTTGCTATGTTTTAAAGTGGATATGCAGAAACACTGCGTGATGCAGAAATACCTCTTATAATTTTGACATATAACATGATGATACATTTATGAAAGGTAAGACAATGAATAGACCTTGTGAGACTGATGTGAGCAGAAAGCGAGATATTAATGCAGAAGATGCAGTGGACTCTGGGATATGATCTGCCCGCTCACCTCTCTCACATACTGGTTTCCATCTCCAAAGCAGAGCAAGAGGTGTGGCAGCACGTGGACCACATACGGCTCAAACAGCTTCCCCAACATGTTACACAGCATCTCAAAGGCAAAAAGCGCTCCTGGATGGAGACAAAAAACTGATCAGAGACAAATACTTTCTGTTGCTGAAGTCTGGAGTGCCAGTAGATGGTGGCTTCTTGTACTTGAGCCATAGGTAAATGAAGACAACTTAGTCTAGCATACATTATATCTGCATCCACAGGAGTAAATCAGCACAAAACCAAACAGTTCAGTGGTTGGGTAAACTTCACTGACCTTCCCGCCGTCTGAAGTTTTTCTTGTCCTGGATGGCGTCGGTCAGAGTGGTCATGATGTCCTGCTGCTTGAGCGCCAGGATCCCAAGACCTTTGACCAGGCCAGCCAGCCCATACGCAGCTCCCTTTCTCTCTGCATACTTGTCGCTCTCCAGCAGCAGCTGCAGCAGGTTCCTTACAATCCCTGCAGCGTCCTCTTTGATGGCAGGGACTAAAGGAGGTAAACAGCTGGCCACAGACTCCTGGACCTGATGAGGGATGACAAACCACATGAGCGATTATGATGTCCAAAAAGAGTATCAACGAAGTGGGATCAGTTTAAAAAACAATGACTCAAACACTTAGATTCTCAACATTCTCAACAATACAGGATGAGAAACAGGATGAGAAGCAGGATGAGTTGCTTACCTGCTGTGAAGGTGTAGAGAGCGCAGTGATGAGCTTGGCCACAATGGGTTTGACCTTGGGGTCATTTTTGTCCAGATGTTTGGCCAAGGAGCCCATAAGAATAACCACACTCTGACGGACGGAGTCGTAGCTGGCGTCCTGTGGGGCATTCTTCAGAAACTCCTCAAACACTGGCAGAAGGCAGCTCACGTTGTCCTGTTGTATAAAGCAGGTAACATAAGATCCAGTGCTGGACATAAATGCTCATATAATACATAGTGCATATGTGCAGTGAAGTTTACAGAAGTTGGTTGAATAAAGTAGTGAGCACTACCTTTCCGTGTGTGTTGAGAGCAGAGAGGGCAGCATCCAGCATGCAGCGCCGCACATCAGTGTGGCGGTCATTCAGAGCATCGGGAACAAAGAAGAGGAAGAGTGGGGTGACCTGAGCTTCGTCTAGGTACTGAGACAGCTTGTTCAAAGCCAGAGCGATGCCACACCTGACAAAGAAATGTGTGTGACAGAAGAGCTCAGTGCTTAAGAAATACAAGCTTTCTGTTTATTCTGTTATCATGGGATTTGCTTTTATGATAATATCTGATATATTACAGCTAAAGCAAGACATTCATAAGCAAACTGCCAGGACTGGGGGTTAGGATATAATCATTCTCATAATTACAGGTGCAGAAAAGGCTGGCTCTCTGACAAGCACCTTCGAGCCTTTCTCCATCATCAACATTACCAGTTTTTGGCATCTTATTGCTCCCTGTTGGAACCTGATTGATAGTGGCTAATGTAGATTTTACGGTGGTAAATTGTGCAGTCATTAGCATCTTATCTTTGCAGACAAACATTGAGATTTACCTGGCCTCCCATTGGTCAGGTGGAGCTTCAGAGATGACTCTGCCCAGGGCATCCAGCACAGGAGGGGGTCTCTTTAAAAAAATAAAAAATATAAAAATATCATACTTTGATTCTGAGCTCAGATTCATCCACTAGGCAGAGCTGTAAGAGTACTAATGTGGTTTGGCCACGGTGTAGGATCTCACATAGAGTTTCTGGTGGTAGAGCTCGGTAAGCTGGCCGAGCACTGTGGCAGACTGGTCTCTGTACTGGGACACGGCGCTTGACAGAGCGTCGGCTGCGGCAGAGCGGACGGCCTCCTCGTGATGGGTGACATCCCCGATCAGCAGGGAGCAGAGCTCAGGGACCAACTCCAGATCCAGAGACTCCCAGAGTC
The DNA here is from genome assembly GCA_029875015.1 of Lepomis gibbosus. NCBI lineage: Eukaryota > Metazoa > Chordata > Actinopteri > Centrarchiformes > Centrarchidae > Lepomis > Lepomis gibbosus. The sequence continues at coordinate 8,916 of JAPMOB010041375.1, read as the reverse complement.
TGAGCAGCAAGGACAAGCCAAGAAATTAGTTTAACCGTTGAAATGGCACTTTAAGAACAGCACGGTTAACATTAATTAACAATTAATCAAATAATGGCATGGTAGTATGGTGTTATAATGATGGAGGGGGGGGGCATGAAAATAATTTGGAGAAACAAAAAGAAAACTTGATGACTGCTTTTGGAAAATATAAAAAAAGATACTCATTTGGGAACCAATGACTTTTAGAATAGAATAAGCACACTGTTATGAACCCCATTAAGCATACTTTAAAGCCAAGGCGCGGCCCTCCTCTTCAACGTCAAACCTGGCAACCCACAGCCTGCGCAGCAAACTCAGCCCACTGGCCTCTGTGCTGTCTGTGGGGAGGGCAAACTCCATCTCTACCAATCCCTGAGGACAGAGAGACTGGGTGTTAAGGACATGTATAAATAAGAGTACACATAGGCTATATAATGTGTCAATTACCCAGGTTTACCACTGAATATGTTCACAGCAGCATTTTTATCTGGATCTAGAAACTGTTAAACAGCTGAAAACCATCACATGTGGTGACTTTCCCTGTCTGTAATACATGTGTTGACTCTGCGGTGGGATAGGTCATCTTCAACAAATATGACAATGAACTGATCCAAAACTCACCCTGAGGGCGGCGTCCCGGACAGAGAAGCAGGGTGAGAGCAGGACGCTGAGCAGGACGTCTATCTCCTGCTGCTCTGCCACAGTGCAGCCGTCCCCTCCTCCTGCACTGGCACACAGCGCTGTCAGGCACTGAGCCGCCAAGACCTGAAACACACGAGATCAACAGGGTTCAGTACCAAATCTGTCAGCAGTGAGGCTGTATCAGGTTCTTTTAACAGGACAGAGGAAAAAAGATGGCGCAGACAAAAACAGAATGAATCAGGGCAACAACAACGAAAAGTAGATGTTTGGATTTTCCAATAATTTAACCTCTTTCTGTAAAATCCCTTGTTTACCTGGAGTCTTGGGGTGGCTGTGGAAATAATTCTTGTCAGTAGCAGCAGCATGTTGACACGTGGAAGCAGTTCTGGGCCATTCTGAGACAAAAAAACAGTTATTACATAAAAACATTAAACTACATGTGAAATGCAGCACTGTCACATAAAGCTTTCTCTATTTGCTATGCCATTCTTTTTTACAGACCAATGGCTCTGCAAGGTATGCAAACACAACAGACAGCCATGTGGATAATTGGTGAGTATTAAATGCTGAGTCAAATGTAGTGTATGGCAACGATTGTCAGCATTGATGCTTTTTACTTTTTTCACATAAATAATATCTTTTCTAAACATCTTCCAGGAAGGAATATGCAATGGAGATGTTGGTCTCTACCTCATCTATAACAGTGTCATCACTGTCTGTGTCAGCCCGAAGCTGGGAGTGCTCGGTGACGACTTGCAAAGCTCTGATCATCAAGTTCTCAGTCTCTTCGGTGCTGCCTGAACACTCCTTGAGCATGGCGTTGAGGAGGGGGAAGCAGAAGGAGAAAGCAGGAGCAGACAACGGAGCCACGTCTAAGAAAAGGAACAATACAAAGAAAGAGTGTTTCAAGTCAGTATGCCAGCACGGAGTCATGCTTATATTGTTTGCTTGCTCTGACTTGCAGGGATTACATTTGAATAAAACACTCTTTTGCATCTTCAGCACTGTCACTCTCAGAACATCCTCAGTCTTATATTGTCTATTCTATGTGGCTCCCCTTTTTTGATTGGTTGTAAAAGTCAGTTGCTTTAGAGTAGCGTTTGTTAATCTGACGTCTGATGGAGGTTAACGACCCAAGCAGTGTGCAGGAATTCAAACATGATTTCCCTCCACGCACACTTGATAAGACAGATTTCTAACAGAGAGAGAGATTTCCTATAGCGGTTTCATTGTTTAGGCCATTTTGTCCAAATCTAGACATACTCAGACATATAACACTTTCTATTAGCAAGAAAATGACACATGATTCAGGCCAGAAGTGTGCATGTGTGTCCATCTGTTTACATTGTAACTAACTTTTACTAGTGCCCATGATTGTGCTCACCACCAGTCTTTGCCTCCCTCTGTGCGACAGTGTGGTTGTGCAGCAGCAGTATGGTGCGGTGGGCTGCTGTGTCCAGGTCCTCCTGTCCCCAGGCCTCATCCAGATCACACTCTGGCTTCAGCAACCGTAAAGTCACATGTCCCACCAGCACGGCTAGAAGGGAAAAATACAGACATTTACTGGAGATGCTGAAGCTGTCTGTGAATACAACATAATACTAAGACACGCCTTGTACCTAGAGAGCGAAGGTGTTTGGGCATGAGGCACACTCCGATGTCCAAGAAGACCTGCTGGATGCGTGGAGCAGCTAGAGGCGATTGCATCAGCGGTGTTAAGACCTGGAGGACAGAGGGGAGCTCCCTGGTGATTTGAGGAGGTCTCGCTACCAGAGCAGCATCCAGTAGATCCACCACGCTCTGCAACTCCACGTCCAGCTGGTGACAACGAAAAGTAAGCCACAACTCAATAAGGAGAAATTAAGACCCCCAGTTTGAGAGAATTCATTTTGGTGACTTGGTTCCATACCCCTTGAAGTCTTTTGCGAATAGCGGCCTCCTTTTCCAGCTGGATTTGCATCATTTCCTTCTGCTTGCTGGTAAGCTGCAATTCCTCTTTGATGCCTTTTTTCTTCTTAAGCTCCTGCAAGATCAAAGAGAAATCAAAATGACTTCCAGACATTAACGCCACCAAAAAACTGAAATGTGGGAAACCCACTTTACCTCCTGTAACTCCAGTTCAATTATCTGTTCCTTGTAGGAGTAGGCCTTGTTCTCCCTCTTCATGTTGACTTTCTTGGTGCTTTCCTTCTGGGCGCTGCAGCAAGCAGAGGCGGGAAACAGAAGTAATTAAATGCCAAAAATTCAACTGAAAGCTCTGGCGACTGCTGTTAAGTTCAGAAGTCCACAGTGGTAGGGGAGGAGGCGCAATACCTCTGGATGATGCTCTTGTCATACAGTTCTCCCTCGGGCGTCAGCAGGATGGCGTACTCCTCCCTGGTGACGTGGAGTAGAGCTGGTCGGGAAAGCCCCTCGGTGACATGAGTGATTACCCGTGGTAACAGCTTGTTGGGCGAGAGTTTGGAGAGGGCACCAACTGCATTTTTCACTGCCTGAGGAGAAAAACGTAACCCCTAAACATCCTGGTAGCATGTAAAACACAACAGAGAGTCAAAAACCATTGTCCTTCTAGATATTGTTCCAGTTTCGACATCCTGTATACAAAAAGTGAAATACTGCTTAACTGTGTATTTACCCTCCAGTTGATCTTAAGTGTACTTAACTGACTCCTGTGAAGTACTTGTGTGTATAGATCTCGTCAGTGCAGAATAAAGAGTGTTATTTTCAGACCTGGTTGTCAGCGTTGACCTCCAGTAGAAGTGGCAGAATAGCCTCCAGATTCTTTTCTATAAATTCTTCTGCTTTTATGTTCATGGAGAAGAGCAGAACAGGCCACAGGCCGCAGCGAGCTTCGACTGAAAGAAATTAAACATGAACGGATGTCAAATATATGACGGAGCACCAATACACAGTCCCAGCACACATATGCGTTATTACAATGCAAATCCCGGCACATGGTTAATAGTTAACCTGACTGTGGTTAATGAATGCGCAGCAGATTGATTCTGGAGAGCAACTCACTCCCATACCTATGGATGGATGATGACTGATGATGAGGATCTCCATGGCCAATTTTTCTGCTTCGTTAGGGTCGCCCCATTGGCCGGCAGAGGAGCAAACAATGCACAGCGCATCCAGCAGGACACGGGGGGGAATGTAGCTGCGACCCAGCTCAGTCAGCTCTCCAGATTCTGTTACCAGGACGTTCTGGGGCAACACCTGAAAGTTCATAGCACACAGTCGGTAACAACAAAGCTGAGAAAAAACAAAGTTATTTTTAACAGAAACGCTGAACCTGTTTATGATCTACAACCAACGTTCAGAGATGCTCTGTAGTGTTCTTGAGGTCTATGGTGAAAAAGTCAGTACTTTGTGTTTGTTGATGACCACGCGGAGTTCTCCCAGAAGGCCATAGGCAAGACTGGATCCACCCAGTGAGGAGAGCAGCTTCTTGATTGTCTGTTGTGCCCGTTTCCTCACACGCCAGCTCCGAGACAGCACAACCGCAACTGTGGCATGATGATACATCCTACAGAACAGCCACACGGAGGAAAAATTAAATAGTGATTAAAGCACTATGAGAGTAAAGTAAATGAGACAAATCTGCAATACATTTATATTCTGCATTTTAGCATGTAAGTAGTAAGTAAGTATGTGATTGTAACTATATTTTATGTGAGGACTGTTTTTATGTGCAATATTTTTAAGTACAGAAGGCTGATTCAAAGTAAAAAGCAGTGCCTCACATGTACTCCTCAAGCAGTCTACTGCAGTAAAACAGACCTAAGCCTAATTCAATTCTAATAAAATATCAAGGGTCTTTATTTTTCATTAAGCATGATTTTAAAGAACATTTCAATATATATCCAATGAATAGTCAATAGAGTTAATGCTAATGCTTATAATCCGCCCTCTAGTTTGTTCTACCACTTAAAAAGCAATTATATACTTTTTTATTATAATTACATGTTTGTGTGCTCATGATGGTTATGCCGCTGTGACACTATGGGCTGGATTTAAACACCCGGAATAAAGAGTACTAAAATGTGTGTGCATTCTAAAATATTGCCCACGTTAGGGGTTATTAACTAAGAATTATTGCGTAAGTGACAACAGGTGCAAAAACAATGGAGGTGGGAGTATTTAAATGAGGGGTTTGTGTGTTTTTATGGTTTCTGACATGGAGACTCAGGAGATAAAGCAGCAACTGCGCAAAAACACCTTGGTTTGTTTCATTCAGTGCGTCCCGAGTATGTGGAAATCGTATGTACCTGCCCGTCCTGTAACAGCACACCTGAAAAACTGCTTTGGCAACACCCAGCAGAAACAGCTACAGTATGCTGCTCATCCAGCCAGAGGGAACAATCACCGGCCGTCCGCACTGTGCCCAGCCCGTTGCTCCGCAATCTCCCGTCCATGGCCCTGTACACCCCAACATCCCATTACCTCTCTGATATCTACAGTGTTTTGGGTCGCTATTACGACAGGCGTGCAGATCCGATTAACAGTCATTCCCTCTGGCTGGATGAATTTTACGCGTGATCCGTGCACTACTGCAGCTGGGGGCTCTCTGCAGCGCTACGCAACTTTCTAAATTCTTCCATGTCACAGAGAAAAGAAGTCAGGTCGAAACCAAATTTGCTTCATTGGCATGAATGTTAATACAACAGTATTGCCAAAGCTAAAGGAAAATACAAAAAAACAATTCAATTCATATAGTTCACTGAATAAATAAAACTAATTTTATTTCTATGTATTAGATATAGAATAATATTTTCTAATATTTTCATTACAGCTGTGTCTCCTTCTGGCAACAATAACAGAAGCTATCTCTGCACAACACTTGGCGGTTTGCACCTTCCTTTAAAAAGTCTTAAATACAGAGGCTGTTAAACTCGCGTGAAATTGCTTTTAGGCTTGGTGGATCACACTGCGTGTAGTAAATAAATGTATCAGCTTGTTACCCTCCAATTACTTTGCACAATAAAATTTTAACGGCCCAAATTGCATATTCATTAAGGCAAAAGTAGTAAATGAATAACAGGTGCTATCTTGCACTTTAGGAAGACGTCATTCTGCATGCACACCGTTAGTAGATACGTACATGTTAATTTGCTGGTGGTATCAAGTTCGCACACGTTTTACTCATGCTAACCTTTAGTAAATCTGGCCCCATGTAGTGTAATGGGGCCAGATTTACTAAAGATTTGCAATTGTAATTTACCACATGAATGGTGGAGCCAGTATATTAGGATGTTAAGTAAGGTCAGCAGGCAGTGTCAGCACGTTCAGTTAAGTTTACATTGTGCAAACTCAAAAGTTAAAGGAATATTTTCTGGTGTTTTATAGGATAATGTGGCTCCTCTGGGTACACACAAAGTATGCAGGCAAATATGTGAACTGCTGGTGTAAAAATTGTTTAACTTAAGAGTATATAAAAGCTCCAAGACATAGTCGAGGCCAAAATTCTCTACATGTTAACAGGGGGACAGACTCACTGTGATTTGCTGGTGTTAAGCCTGTGAGCATGGTCCAGGAACAGCCTTTCACAGAGCTGCAGCACTGTGAGCAGAGCTGAAGACAGAAGAAAAAGATTCATTCATTCATTTTCATGTTTTAATATTTCACTCAGAAGTCCCAAGTTAAGCTAGTAAGATATGTTGCCTTACTTTCCTCACTGGCCTGGGAAAGGAACTTTTCTGTGGTGAAAAGTGGCTTCTTCTCATCTAAGATCAGGTTCCAAAAGTTGGAGAACTTCGCCTCTGCAGAGACAAAAAGGCAAACATCCTTATCACTTCTCAGCCTTTTACGCAAGGAGCCCTTCAACAGTCTCAATAAGTGAGAAAAAGAAATAATGCCAGCCTCACCTGTCTGTGTCTCCAGCAGTGCCAGTCGACTCAAAAGAACAGATGCTGCCACGCCTTCAGCAAGCAGAGCATGTTGGGAGTTTTGTGCCACAGCCTTCTCCACTGTTTGGAGGAGCAAGGGCATGAGGTCTGAGGCTTGGGTCAGAGTGTCACCTAAAAACCAGGGGAAAGGTGAGACCACAGGACTGAGGAGTGAGTTCAATTGAAGGACGTGTATATTGGACATGTTGCATCATGTCCCTTGTGTGACTGACCTCTGAAGGCCCCCAGCATGGCCTGAAGGTAACTGTGTCGAACCAGAGAGGTGGAGGTCTTGAGGGTGAAAGCTTTCTTCAACCAATCAAGCAGAGCGGTTGGAACTTCCACTGTGAGGCGACTGCTCCACTGGGACAGCACAGACACTGCATGCACCAAGGTTCCCTCGTGAACTGAGTAAAACAGAAAAATTAGTACTGGACTCGCACGTAACACTGAGGCCTCTTGAAGAAGTTCCAGGCCCAAGACATAAATTTTAATTATGTGCTCTTTTCTTGACTTATAAAGATATTTTTTAGTTACTAGATCTGTCTAGCGTACCTTCTTGTTGTAAATAAGGGATGAACATCACAGTGACTGCAGAGCTGAGGGTCTGACTGGAGGTTCCTGACACGGCATGATGGCTGCAACTGGCAATCCCTAAAACAAAAAGATGAAAAGATTGAAATGAACTGTCTCACTGATAGCAAATAATAATAATAATAATTAAACTGTTTGCAAGGCCTCTTACCTGACAACACACTCATCTTTTGGGCAACAACTGTGAGCTTCCCCTCAGACCCTGCAACCACAAGAATTACGATTCAGGCGAGCTAAACCAGACATGACAAAGACAATATTTCAGTCTAATAGGTAAATATTTAGTTCACCTCCGAGGATCTTGAAGAGGTGCGTGACGATGTCCTGAACAGCGGATGGGTCACTGCATTGCTGGACCAGGTTCTGCATGGCCTGGACCGCCTCCTCCATCAGCTGGGCATTATTAGCTTTCAGTTGGCCTGAAACACAGACCATACAGTAATTAATTATGCTAAATAATTATGCTAAGTCCAGTACCCCATGCTTCAGTAATTACTGCCCTTGTGACAAATCATACCCTGGTGAAAGAGCATTTGCTTTAAAAACTTTTTTCCACAGGATTCATATTAAACTAAATCAAGTGAGCATCCTTTAATGCCTTACTTGCGATGGCCTTTCCAATATCCATGGCATACTGACTGAGGTCGAGAGTTACAGCAGACAGCAGGCAGGAAACGGCTGAAAAGAGACCAGATGATGTTTTAATCCACTGTATGGGTGCTGCCTGAGCATCAAGCAGGAAAGCGTTTATTATGACGATCATCACAAACTGAAAGCATCTCACTCTGCATGGCGTTCTCTGGACTCCGGAGCATCGTCTTCTGCAGTGTAGGGAGAAGCAGCTCCTTGAACTCGGAGTGGGACACATGGCGCAGTAAGGAGCCACTTTTGTCCAAAATGTGCTGCTGTGGTTTTGTCTTGCTCATAAGGACTGATTTTATGTACAGGTCCAGCAGGGCACTCTGAGAATCAGTAGACACAAGTTTATATGTCGTAGCCCCAAAACATGTATGTCTGAGATTCCATGTACTTCTTGAAAAAAGTCTGAATGAAGAGTATCAAAGCTGGTTGATGATAAAGAACTGTAGTAATCAACACCATCAGACTCTAAATGAACTGATAAAAAAAACTCACCTTATGCTTCTCTATTGTAGCTTTGTCTTTCTGAGCGGTGCAGAAGTCTAAGCACACGCCCAGCATGGCCAGAGTAGTGGGGCTCTGATCCAGACTCAACAGTGTGCTGATGTATTGATCAGCCAGTCCAGGGTTCTGTTGAGGGGACAACAAAGCCTGAGTTAATAAGACATCAGTCTGAATCCACACCAGCACAGGATTAATTAGGTGGGTGATAAAACATTTCCTCTCCTCTCTCATAACGAAAGTAACAGGTAAATTACAGGAGCTGGTTTTCTAATAGACAATGGTGTGCTGTGGGAAAACCATGTGACCTTCATCAGGCTTTGTATTACTTTATTAGTAGTATGATATTACCTGGAATTATTTAGCTGTAATTTGATTCTTTCCACAGACAATTTCAAACTACAAATCTACGCCCAGTCAATTTAGCCAGGATCCTCCCTAGCCTGCTTCCAGACCTCTTCTCCGACAAGATCAATGAGTGTCTTTTATTGCCAGTGTGTTCCATACAGCGAACTGTACTCACTTCCTCCAAGAGGTGACTGAATTTCTTGAGGCTTGACATCTGAGCGGTGGTCTTGGCTCCACCCACCACCTCAGCCACAAGAAGGCTCTGAACCTCCACCTAAAAAGA
>JAPMOB010041339.1:0-10998 GCA_029875015.1 Lepomis gibbosus | reverse complement strand
TACCCCGCCTTTCGCCCTATGCCAGCTGGGTTAGGCTCCAGCCCCCCCGCGACCCTGCAAGCAGGATAAGCGGCTGACGAGGATGGATGGATGGATCATAAGTCTGGTGACCTAGAGGTAAATTACTGTAGGTATCACTTGTTTGGTCAAATATTTCTGTGTTGTGTTTGTATGAATAAATAACAAAGGCCAGGGCAAAAAAAGTAATTTAATAATAATTAATTAATTATTTTCATCAACATTTAAATTCACTTGAAACGCTTCTTTTTTGTCCTTTTTAAAATTGTATGCCTTTGTATTTCCGTACATGCAGCCGCTTTTTCCCTTCTTGATCAACCACACTTCTGTTGCACTGTCTTACATTTTTTTTCACAGCCCCTGGGCACTTACTTGGTAGAGATGTCAGTATTTCTGTTTATGAGTGTGTATGTGTGCTCAAGTGCTTGCGGCTTGACCGCCTGTTGCTGCTGTTTGCTACTGACGTCGCAGTGATGTGGGGGTATTTTGGTAATCCTCAACACCTCCCCCATCCCCTTTCCTGTGGTGACGCTGGCTGCTCGGGGCTGGGTCAAACACTCCCTGATGGAAGGGTGAAGCTGCTGGGGATGGGGCAGGGTGTGAGGCAAGTCTCTCAACATCCTCTGAAGGGCAGTGGTATGTCACACTCACACTCCCACCCGTCACTGTTGTCACACCCTGATTCTGGGCGCCTAAGCAGTATGACATGGGGAACTTAAAGGGTACTGTAGGGAACAGTGGACAAGCTATTTTCACATTTGCATATTTCTATAATCATAAAATTTCCAATTATATCATCTCTAAAAACAATATAAACCTGGTTGGCTGTCCTGTACTGCCCCAGTCTGGTGTATGCCTTCTTCATCTCTGGAGAGCGTGTATGTTTGTGGGTGCAAATCAAGGTCCCCAACAAAAACCCAGAAGGGCTACCTCTGCTGCCTGATGTCATTATTAGGGATGCACTGAATGTTTGGCCACCAAAATTTATCTGCCGAAAATGGCAAAAAATAGCACTTTCGGCCTAATGAGTCAAAAGGCCGAAAAATTACATTGACATGTCGGCCGTATGGAAGCATTTTAAAGTGTCTGTCTGCAAACGGTGATTTTTACATCTTTCTCACTGTTCTGCCGGAATGTCTCCTAGTACATTCACTCCATCTACGGCTGGGCGGTATATCGTTATAAACAGGTATGCCGATATAATTTCAAAAGAGATATAAAATTAGACAATTATGTTGATACAGATATAGTTTGATGTTGAGTTAAGTCCCGCCAGCGTTTGCTCCTCTCCCTCCCTCACCATGCAGCCTCGCCCCTCCCTGTTAGTCTGCACATAGCCGTTTACTCACAAAGTCTCTGTACAATGTAGCCTACTACTGATGGAGAAAGTTACCAGGGAGAGATCGAAAGAAGCGGGGCACACTGACTGTGTTTGCAGCAGAGGTACATTCGGCCTGTGAGTGTGAAGAGAACTGAAGGAGGCAGATTTAATAAGTGACTGATACTTATAAGGTGGAGAATGAAGTATAAATAACAAAAGTTCCTACAAATAGTGAAAACATGCCTCTAAACTGAAACCCCAACCCCCACCCCACACAGCCAATTTAGCAGACAATACAGATATATATTGTATACTGGAGTTCTGCCTACCTGGATATGATGTAGTTTCTTTATCCTGTCATTTTCTCTCTTTAAAAAAACAACTGTATGAGGTATGAGAGTCCTGCCTGAAGAAAGGCAGGACTCTCATACCTCTCAAAGAGGTTGTGAAGTCTTCATGTTGCGCAATACAAGAACCACATACAACATTATTTATCAAACTGGGTTTTAGCACGAGGATACACGTGACAACGTCCGGTTTTCAAAACAAAGTGTCAATAAAGTATGAAAATAAGATTAATTGGATTATATTCACAGAAAGTATAAAACATATTACATGTGGTAGGGCTGTACAATAAAACAATAACAATAATTATGGCAATATTTTTTTTCAATAACAATATAACAAATGTTCAATGAATTTTCAATAAGTGTTTGATTGTATTCAGTTGAATCATCCACAAATTAGGGCTTCATTTTTATTAAATATTGCTGAGGAAAAAGGACTGAAAAAAGTATGTAATTTCAGTCATGCGTATTCGTTGACAAAGATTTTATCATAACTGTTTTGAATGTTCTGCCTCAGATTTGTGAAGTGATCCAATGTTTGGCCTCAAGTGTTTTTCTGACCATTAAGAAGAATTTAAACCACAATTTAACTCAGGAGCAAAAATCAGCCTTTAAACTTGAAGGAAATAACAATTTCCTTCTTGTGCCTTAAACCCACCCACCATAGTCTCTCCAAATCCTGTGGGAAACACAGAGTAAAAAGCACATTTTGTGTATTTAATTTCTGCATTGGTAAAAAGCCTGGCAAATGAACTTGTTCAGTGTTCGGTATTCAAATTTTTTCATTGTGTTCGGTTTCGGCTTCGGCCAAGAATTCTCATTTCGGTGCATCCCTAGTCGTTATGTCAGAGAGCACAAGCAAAACTAAAAGGCCTTCTTTCTTTAACTCATTATGTGGTGGCATGAGACAGCTGTGCAAGCTGCCTGCCATTCAGTACCCCTTGCCCCAATCATATCTCAACTCTAAAACGGGTCTGCATAAAGTAGTCAGGCACGGCTCAGTTCCTCTCGCCCACAGAGCCACTGTGTCATTTGTGTGTGTAATGTGAATCGGTGAATAAGGCAACAGGGGAGCGTGGGTAATGGGGAGTGAAAACAGAACAGAGCAGAGTCCTCTTGCTGACGTGCTCTCCAAGATGTGAGTCAGAGTATGTGTGTTTTGTTTGCCTGCATGTGTGCTGGGGAGATCAGGATCAATGTGTACACACATGTGTGTTCTCTGTCAGGTATTCTGTACGTATACAGAATACCTGACAGAGAACTAGTCACAGCTAACATTAACATTAAACGCACACACTGACATGTCAAGCACTGAAAAATTAAACACACACACCACAAAGACACAAGCTTACTGTGTTTTGATTATATTGTGTAACCATACTAAAGTGCCCAAAGTTCAATTGTGTAACTAATTATTTCTTCAATCTCAGTGATAATATTACAGTCAAGCCAAAATTCTCTTCCTATCAGATTAATGATTTTCATAGTTCTTGTAAGTGTTACCTGCCTGGATGAAAGATGTAGCAAGAATTAATTGTCTCCAGGTTGAATAATTACCACTATATGGATTTTATACAAATAGAAATGTTAATAAAATGTTTATATAAATGGCATGTTGAGGTGATTTGAATCTCCTCCAACAAGGTAGGGCATAGTTTTCCCCAATTTAACTTGCATGTTTAACTAAAATTAACAAATACAGGTGATCTGATAATCATGTGTAGTATCTGTTTTTTGGAGCAGGCCCAACACAGTTACCTGCAGTAGCTTTGGCTTTTGCCTTGAAGGATTTCACAGCTCAGTAATCCCCGGTCTGCTTGGATGTGGTAGGTGGTAGGTCATTATCAGAACCCCCACTACTACCCCAAGGCACTACAGTGTCTCTTCCCACATCCAAGATGCTTATACAAACTGTCATCTGAGTCCTGCCACACAGAGCTTACAGCAGACGTCATTCAGCCTCTGACAGACTCTACTCCCAAAAAACTGGCAGGGAAGAGGCATCCATAGAGAGGGAAAGGAAGAGATACATTGCTAAGACTGTGCTACGACTGTATATATGCAAGAATGAGAGCTAGAAGGAGCAATTGACAGAAATTGAGAAAGAGAGCAAGTTTACATAATGTTAACTTCATTTGTTTAGATGTTGTGGCGATGCTGTGCAACCTCAATGCCAATAAAGCAAATGAAAAACTAAATTGTCATAGAGGAAAAACAAGAGAGAAAGGGAGGGATGGAGAGATAAATACAATGTCCGTAACATTTTGCCTTTGCAACATGACACAGTTATCTATCATGCTAATTAAGCATCTTCGGATTGAATACAGATTCTGGATATAGGAGAGGCGAGGGAGGGATATAGAGAATAAAGAGAGACAGATGAGGGAAAGAGTCATGGGGAGAGAGAAGTCAAGCCTGTCGCTGTTTGTCACTGTAATCTCTCGTGTGGGCGACTGCTTTAATTCTCACAGCGGTAGTCTCAGCCGCACTCATCGCACCATCTTAGCGCAAGTTTCGCGGAACACAAACATAATGTGTGAATAGGTGAAATAATCGAAGGTCTGAGACGGAATGTAAAGTCCCAGTTCTGCTTATTGTCTGAACACTCTTTCCGTGCACAGACAATAAGTGGAAATCCCCCACAGAACTCTGGACAAGGCAAAGAGCACCAAACAGTCTCACTAATTACTGGCCCACAGAGACAGTGGAGGTCAATGCTATTGAGCCATGGAACCACAGAAAAAGTACCAAGTGCTGCCGTCTAGCTACTACTCAATACAATCAGTATGGCATGTCTACAGGTTTAGTAATAAATCATTTCACACCTTTCTTGGTTCACAGCACATTCAAATGCACACATGCACATAAACATGCACACCAACGTCAGACTCTCCTGTGGCTTCTGTCACACCGCCCTCATTTTCCCCAGCTGCTTTCCTTATGCTTTTCCTCATCTCTCATCACCAAAGGGACCAATTATTTCCAACAAAACCCATTTCATAAGCTCAGTTCAGGTAAGTTTGCGCATGTTCAAGTGTGCACATGTGCATGCTTGTTGCTAAGCATGAGAAGTGAGACGGAGAGAGAAAGGGAAAAACAGAAAAAGACCCATCCAGTTCAAGATTTCCTCACAGTCATCTGCCTGTCATTTCAGTCTGTGGTCATTCTCATCTGTAGGCAAGGTGTCTGCTGTCAATCTCAGCTCCCACTCACTCTGATTGATTGTGTGTTCGTCAGGTCATGTTGGTAATTCTGTAGAAGCTCTGTGAAATCATAGAATAATCCCTGTATATGGGAGGGGAGACGCAGGAAGGGTTTTTTTGTCCCTGAATTCCCTTACAATCTCCTGCCGAATGTACTCTCCTGGTAAGCGATTTAGGATTTAGAGGATGTTTGAAGGTTGTTTTATCAGCTCATATGCATCATTTCTTTCTCATACCTCTTCCATTGGCTATGCCAACTCTGTACAAACTCTGTTTCACTATTTAACTAATGTGTCTGAGTGTCTCAAAACAGAATGTGCCACCAATAAGGGTTCAATTCTCACTGGGCCCCCCCCCATACATCTAAAAACACATGCACCATTGGGAATGTCAGGCACTTTGAATTAAACCACTCATAAAGTGGAATACTAAAAATCCTATATCTCCTAAAGCATCCAAGTGTTTTTAGTACTTCAAGCTGCACTCAAACCTTTGCACATTAGTGTTTTAAAAGTGACAGGAAATAGTTAGGACAGGAAATGTTTTAATACCAAAGGCACCAAGGGGACAAGATAGGGCTGGTGAGTATTTGCTTAGCTTTTGTGTAGGAAATAGTTTATTATTTTTTTAAGGCTTGGATTAGTTACTTCCTGTGCATAAAAAAGACCATAAAAACAACTTAATTTTGGGTGGGCAAACAAGCTGAATTTACGTCATCTCAGTTAGGAATAGGATGCTCTTATCTCTTGCAGCAATTCTTTGGTCGATGCCAGTGTTACGTTAGACCCCCTTTACACCTTGCAATAAAATGTCTCATATCCTGATTTTATCTAGATTGATTTTAACCTGATTTCATTTACACTTGGTATTAATATGTGTCACTAGTGTCCACAGCGAGATCTGATTGACCAGATGTTACACCCTCCTCTCATTTGAGTGGGTTCAAAAAATGTTTTGAACACAGTGTGTGAGTTTACATAGAAAAAATGGACACGTTTCACAGCACATGCACTGTGTTTACTTCCAATTCAAATTAAATCATGAAAGTCATTAAATTGGAGTTGCAGGGTTTTTATCTGACAACAGCCTTATACTAATAAACTGACAGCTGTGTGCCAAGTCCCACATAGCTATCACTACTGGAGGCACTCGTCGACTCCTATCAGATATAACAATGTTTAATACTCCCCTATGGTCTGCATTGCTCTAATTAAACAGTGTTGTCGGACCTCAAAGCATTCCTCTCGTTACATTCATTACCACAGTGTTTTCTCATTTCCCAAAATGGTCTTTTTGCCACAGGCACTGGATCTCGGCTGTGTTTGCCAAAGATACCGAGGATGTGGGGGAGTGTGTCTTGAAAGTATGTTTGCCAAACTGTTGATGACCAATGAAAGGATAATAGTTGACAATGGTGCACTTATACCTGGGCCCCCTCCTTCCTGTCTATAGGTTGTGTCCTTTAATTTTCTCACTATTTGCTCTCTCACATTCTCTTTCTCTCTGTCATTCCGTCTTTTTCTCTACATATATCTTTTCATTCCGCATCAATAAAGAGATGCGATTTATACTGAGAAACAATTGAGGTCGGACTAGTTGTGTGCTGAATGTTTCCACCCTGTGGGAAAGGATCTATCACTTCCTCGAAAACATATGACAGAGGCCGCAGGTTTGAACCCAGTTACAATGAATCCTCTGCCTGTGCCTGAAGCACAGCAAAAGGGGGGGCCAGATGAAATTTTTTGGGTACATGCACGCACAAACAAACACACACACACACACACACACACACGTCTAACATTAGCCATCCGCATCCGATTCTTCTCTGTGTATCTATGTAAGATTACAGCTCACTTTGAACAGGAAGTGAGAATGTTGCAGTGTATCTTACATGCAATGCTACCAGATGTGGCCGTTCTCTAATATCAATGACACTTTGCACAGGACCTCTCTAAAGCACTGACCATATACAGCTGCGGTCCTCAGTGTTGCAGAGACTGGCATGTTTATAACAGTCAGGCAGAGGACTGAGCGGGAGACTGATTAACAACAAATGTCACCCTGCCAGTCACATGCCACACGTCTCCACGGCATTTACCCTCCACCTCAGACACAATATTTGTATGAAATGACAGCCTGCCAAAAGTGTGTGCAGTGTAAGAGAAGCAAAATGCAGTCTTTAAAGCCGCAGAAACATCAGGTACTACTGAAGGAGTTGCGTTTTGCATGTCTGAGCATAAAGGTTCTATGTCTACACCATTATATACCATCATCTACGGCTGGGGCGATTCGTCGATCTAATCGATTACGTAAATACATCGACTCGCATTACGAGAGTCGAAGCGTCGCTGCATCCGGTGTAAGTGGGAATCCCTGCACAAGCACCAGCTACAAGACCAAGCCTTCGACCGTCTAAAGTTTGGGAGTATTTTAGACAGACACTCAACAATGTACTGCTCCATGAGCTCTGTGAATTGGAAATAGCTTCACTGCAGCACAACTGCTGTCCATGAATACGTTAAGCAGCATGAACACGTGAAGTGAAAGTATCCCAGAGCACTGAAGACAGCCCCGCAAATCGTGGTTACTCTCTCTCTCCACACAAGCACGGCTCATTATCACCACGAGGACGCGTCCGTTAAAATGTATTTCTTCATCACCTTCATGTTAAAAGTGATTTCTGCCTTGCAGCTGTCATGGTAATGTAACGTTACACTGCGTGTCATCTAATGTTTCATATATTATTTTTATTTAACGGCCACGTATGAGACTGCAGTAATTTTGCATTCAACGACTCATATTACCGCAGTCGTATAAGCGAGAAAACAGCTGAAAGTAACATACAGACAACAACAACAGTACAGTCAGTAAGTAAGTGTTAAGTAAAGTAGCCTAATTAATGTCTGTTGTTATTATCACAACACATCAGTGACATGGAAATTGGATTCATGTTAAGATATGCTGCTATTGTCATTATTCTAATGTGCTTCATCGGGATGATTGAATAAAAAATTGATTTATTGATTTGACATGTTTTTCATGTTTCTTTTGGATAAATTGGTATGTTAATCGAGTAATAGGCAACCTTGTTTTTTCTTTAGAATACACAAAATTAGTCATTAGGTTAATCGGGGTGGTGATGGAGGTTA
Organism: Lepomis gibbosus; assembly: GCA_029875015.1. Taxonomy (NCBI): domain Eukaryota; kingdom Metazoa; phylum Chordata; class Actinopteri; order Centrarchiformes; family Centrarchidae; genus Lepomis; species Lepomis gibbosus. The sequence goes on along the minus strand of JAPMOB010041339.1, from coordinate 2,960 downwards.
TGGGGTGGTGATGGAGCAATGGAGAAGACACATGCCTTTGGGAGAGAGAACTGGGTTCAATTCCCCACTGTAACCCATCTACCAATGTGTCCCTGAACAAGACACTTAACCCCTCTTTGCTCCAGAGGTCTGACACATATATCAATGGTAAGTCACTTTAGATAAAAGCGTCAGCTAAATGAATAAATGTAAAAATAATCGTTATGTACAGCCTTACCATCATCATACCACTACAGGACAACAATGTTCTCAAAGCTTAATTGTTGTCTCTATCCCAGCATCCCCAGTACTTACGTCTATCAATGCACCCACACAGGCATAACCTTGACTGCCGTCTGCATTGCAGCGAATGGAGGTAAGAGAGAGAACTCCCTGCTTGCCACCAGAGAGCTGTGCTGCTGCAGCAGTACAGGACACCTACTTCTGAATAGGACCAAAAAGGGGGGCGGGGGTTGAGAAGCATCCTGCACTGTCCTGCGACAGATGGGCCTCAAAGTGCTCACCGACCATCACACCAACACAGCCAGTGCTTGATAGTGACTCTTTGTCTTCATCTCTTTTGAGGTGTACATTGAAGAGAAATTCACAAGGGGACAAACCATCCATCCATCGTCAACCGCTTATCCTGCGTACAGGGTACTGGAGCCAATCCCAGCAGGCATCGGGCAAAAGGCGGGGTACACCCTGGACAGGTCGCCAATCCATCACAGGGCAGAGGACAAACCATAAGATCCATAATTAATGCAAACAATTGTCATGACACAATAATAAAACAGGTTCTGTTTTCCCTTCTTCACCTCCTCGTGTACACCTACACAGACACACAAACTCACTGCTTCCATGTAAAACTTGCATATTATTGTGGAGGTACACACCTGCCTCCATGTGCAGCACATTCACTCTCCAAATGCCCACCATGTATGTATTTTAAACATCCAGAGCTGAGAAGCTATTTCGATTCTGGAGTAGAGAAAGAGAAGGAGGCTAAAATTGGTATGTGTTCAGTACAGTCCAGTAACCTGTGTAGGTGCAGAGGACTCTGTGTGGGTAGAAGAGCAGGCAAGCTTACTATAGCACACATGGAGCCTTTGGTAAAGGCTATTGTTTTCTTCCATCCCCCGTCTCTGCATTTGGCAAAAATAAGACTACATTTCTGAGCAGGCTTTTGATCAATGATGCATTTTCACTCTGACACATTCCACGCCTGCGTCCGTGAAGCCCACTCAACTCTATAAATAATCCCTGTGAGCCTGATCCTTGGCTGGGCTCCTTCTGTCTCGTCAAGAGGCTGGCAAACCAACTCATGGACTGTTCCTGTGCCAGTGAAAAATAAAAACAACTCTGGTGTGGTATCTGTGCCCGCTTATCTTTGATCTGCAGGATGATGAGCCTTCTTACACAGCTCCTTCTCTCTCATTTTCTATTAGATTATCATTCTCAACTGCACTTAAACGGCTAAGCGTACTTGTACCATGAAATAAAAGGTTATCATTTTGCTAGTTACTAGAAAGTAACTGGGTACATTTACTCCAGTTCTGCACTTAAGCACAATTCTGAGGTACTTCACTTGAGTTTTTCCACTTTATACTATTATAAACTTCTACCCCACTGCATTTGTGTTTGATTCTAAAATATGATACCCAACAATATCATATAACAATATAAAATAGTTAACATTGGCTCCACCTCAACACTAAAATGCCTTTTACACATTAGCCTATGAGAAATAATAATTCAATTATGTAATATATAATAATACAGTTAACACTACCAAAGGCCTTTTTGCATTTCAATAATGTATTTTCGTGGTGTGGAACTGCTACTTTTGCTTAAGTAAAGGCTTCTTCTTTCAGCAGACTAGTGATAACTAGTTAAGAGCTGGGAGTGGGGCTAGGCTGAATTGCTGCTGAGATGAATAACTGTTTCATTAGCTTTTTCTCCCAGTAGTGGAGACAAATGTAGGACATTGGAGGAAGTGAGTGTGTTTGTGTGAATGCAGAGTGAAGGGAGGACACAGACGCAGAGTGGTTCAATGTACCCACTTTACATAAGAGTTCTAGGTGAAGGTGACCTTTGTTTTTTTCTGCAAAGCCTGACGGGCAGGACTGCAGTGAGGAGAATCAGGTCCAGCCTGCAATGAATGGGCTAGGTGGATTAATACTAGTGATGGATCGGCAGAGGACATTGGTGCAAACCTGGGGGTCTCTTCTGGAAAAAAAGAAGGCTGTTGGCATGCCAGGGGAGAACAGGGAGAACAACAGTTCCTATCTTTAGGTCTGGCCTCACTTGTCTACTGAGATGAGGGGGAGTTAGGATTCTCTGGGAGAGAACTGAACAGCAGGAGCAGAGGTGAATTTGACGAGGATGCTTAGGAAAGCCACACTGATATCCAGGCCTTGATACAAGCTGACCCAGTTTCACAAAAAGCCTCCACCTTAAACTGAACTCATCTCTCTTAGCAAGTATGTGCTCTATTGCTAAAGGTCACGTGAAGGTGTCACCTATGGTCGCCATCATTTTTCATGCTGTCGTTTTTTCATTGGCAAGATTGTACTCAGCACAGTAGCGTTGCAGTAGTCCCAAAACAATCATCACCTTGTATATAATCATACGCAATGTGATACTCAGGAGTTCATTGGTATGAATATTGCGGTTTGAGCGGATGTGGATCTTAATCTGCTGCATTATTGTAAAAGAGAACCGCCTGGTGAAAAGATGAGTGTCTCAGCCACAATCCTCTCAGGACTGGGCTTCATCTGGACCACCATCACAATGTGATTCTCAAGAGTCAGAAAACGTGTTATCTAGGTCAGTGATTCCCAAAGTGGGGGTCGCGAGCCAGAGAGGGGGGGGTCGCAAGTTGATTTCCAGAAATAAAACAAAAATTTAAAAACGATTAGAAATAGCATATGTTAGCCATGATTGTAACACAAGATAAAACTAGTGGCTAAATTTAAAAT
>JAPMOB010041336.1:0-12418 GCA_029875015.1 Lepomis gibbosus | reverse complement strand
GGCCACTGACTTTGCCTGCCTGAGCTCTCCGGGCAGGGAGTTCCACAGCTGAGGGGCCCGAACAGCAAAGGCTCGGTCACAATGATGCCAGTGTAGACCACCATCGCTCTGGTGATTGATGATAACAATTTAGGCTGTAAAGCTCTAAAACTTTCACAACAGTTAGAAAAACACAAAATATTTAAAGTTCTGATTGCAGCCCCCTGGAGGCTTTTTGTATTTGAACACACTGGCCTTAAAGTCTCATTAGTGGTACAAAGAATAGCATTTGTCCTGGGAAGACCGAAATCCATTAAAGGGTAATTAAAGGGTGTCATCTGGGGAGAATGAATGGGCTCTGCAAATTTAATGCGAGTCTGCCAGTTAAGTGGTGATATTTCTGTATGACAGTGCTTGATTGTAGAATTTGTGGAAGGTCATGGGGACACCAACATCTTTACTCTCCTTGAGATGAATTGAACTGGCCAGTAATATTCAAGATTACTTGGTCCAAAGCCAAAACAAACATCCCATTTACTGTGTTCTGTATTTGACTTTTTCTGGTGCATTTTTAAAGGCAGCCACGCTTTTATTGACTTAATGAAATACTGATATCCAAGATCCCACTTTTTACACATTTATATATTTTACATTTGTACTGAAGATGTGCTCCAAAGGCTCTGTTACTAGTCATATTTAAACTGTGGTCTTACTTTTCTTGCAGGAGCAGGTTCTGGATCAGCCCAAAGAAATTCAGCCTCCATATAACCAGACCAACTTCACCTGCCCACTGCCCCCAGTCGCCTGTCCCTCCAGCCCAGAACAAAGACCCACAAACCAACAGGAGCAGGAAACAGTAGAGACGGAGGACAACGGCACCTTCCGAGGTCAGACCGATGGCTCTGCAGAGAGAGATGGACTTAAAAATGAAACCACAAATGGAGTCCGTGAAATTCCAGAGGCAACAAGTGGAGTGGAAAAGGAAGTGGAGGAGGACGGAGAGACACAAGGAGAAGTGGTAGAGAAAGAAGAGAAGAAAACAACCGATGAAGGAGAGGGAGAGATTCCTGCCCCGACATCAGATCCCCCTGTCTCATTAGAGGAAGAAACAGAGATCAGCAGCAGCTGTCACTTACCCAAGGAAGAGGCAAACACTAAGGCCAACACTTCCTCCCCAAATCCAGCTCTCCATCGTCACCCCATGCTGAGGCGCCAGCCGGCCACAAGAGGCTCCCACCTAACCAAACGTGACAAGAAGATTATCGAAAAGATCAGGAGTTACTATGAGGCAGCAGCCGAGGCCGAAGAGGACGAGCATGAGGAGGAGGAGGAGGAGGATGAACAGGGAGAAGGCGTGGCATCGAGAAGGAGAAGCAGTTTCTCACAAATCCCATCTGGCTTAGTGAAGGATTCGGTATCACGCTTTGATGTGGGTGGACAGCAAAGCGAGCAAGAAGGTGGACAATCCAAGTGTGAAACAACTGAAGCAACAAACAGTGAGGCTCACGGAGACACCGAGCCCCATTCTCCTACTGGTCCCATCTCTTTCCCTGCGCCGCTCTCAGCAGATGCAGATGATGATGGACAGGCAGATAAACCAATCAACTTCCTGGAGTATACCGTGATGCAGGACAACAAGACTCCAGACCAGGCGGGTCTGAATCTGCAGTCGAACCCAAACAGGCCTGTTGCAGAAGAGGCTGAGATACAGGACAAAAATGAAAAGGTCTGGAAAGGACCGTTGGAGGAAGGACTGGAAGAAAGACAAGAGGGGAAGACGAGTGTTGTGACTACTGGGCAGCAAGATGGAAATTCACTGCAAGGAGAAGGACCATCTCCTACCAAACAGTGCAGAGATGAAACGACCAAAACCGGTGCTGGAAACCAAGCTGTTACAAATGGCCATGAAGCTAACCAAGCAGGCCCAGCAGAACCAAACAGAAGTCACAAAGAACCCTGTACACCTCTGCCACCGACAGAACAATGTAAGAAAACTGAGACCAAAACTCAGTCCTCTTGGAATAGAACCAAACAGAGGGACTCGACAAAGACCGGAGGGAACCTTGAGGGTCTTCCCAGTCAGATAAAAGTGGGTAGATGGTCCCGCCACTCTAGAATCGTCACTGCTAACCGGGCCTTGTTTGAGGGCATGGGATCGGATGTAGCCGGTATTGGGTTATTTGAGGCAAGCCCTGTGGTGGATCCTGTGCTGATGGAAAACTCAGAGCGTATTCTGAGCAAGGTCCAAACATTGGCCCGGATGTACAGTGCCAAAGCCAGCACCATGAAGGTGCCACTGCATCATAAACGGGCCAGCGCTGTACGGAACACATCATGGGGCTCGGGTAGACTGTCTGGACCCTCAATGGAGACCCAAACTAAAAACCAATCTCAGACTCAAATGCAGACCCCAACTGAACAGCAAACACATTACAAAATGGAAATCAGTCCATCAGATACCATCCAACCGAAAAGCCAGATGGGGGGTCAGGCGCGGACGCAGAACCAGACCAAGACTCAAAGCCAGTACCAGACCCAAACCATGAGCCGGGATTACCAAACGATCCAGGAGGAGAGGATCATAAAGACGGCAGAGAGCCTGACAAATGGTACGTTGGCCTTTTAAAAATGTCTTCCAAGATACAAAGACTTGGGTTTTCTTTGAGATTCAGTAGCCAAGATCATTTTGCTATCAATCAATATCAATATCAGTCTTTGCAATCAATTACAATCCATTTCTGAAATACTTGTTCTCTGCTGTTCTTCTCTAGATTTCCAGGAGACTGTGACGGCGCCTCTGCTGTTTGGTCATGTGTTTGTCAAAGAGCAGCTGACCCTGGCCTGCGAACACCAGACAAACGGATTCAACCTCTCCAGGCCCAGGGACTTCATCTCTGCCCTGACCAAAGACAGAGACCCCAGTGTGGGCTGCAGATCAGGTGACAACTCCCAGGTTTCCACCACGCCCGGGGAAAATCCTTCTGCTTCGCTAAGAGGTCCGTCATCCAGTCAGGCCCGGGCTAACAGCTCCAGCTCCGGGCACACCTCCACCGACACCTTCTTGGCTTCCACAGAATCCAGACCACAACCTGAAGATCAGCGTTCCAGTTTGTGCTGCTCTGCCAGGAACAGCCCCTCCACATCAACCATGACCTTGGATTCTACAGTCACAGACTTCAGGGACTGCAGCTCTACCTCGTCCACAGGGAGGGGCGAACCCGTAAATCAAAATGGGGAGGTTTATTCAGATACTGAAGACAGAGAGAAAAGAGAGGGGTGAGTGGATAATGTTTGCACAAATGGGTGGTAAAACCGCAAGATGAGCTCATAGTACAGGAAGTAATATAAATGTCTGGCATATTGGGAGTTAAGGTGATACATTATGCTAAGTGCAGTGCTTGTAAAGCTGTTTTGACCGCACCAAGTGTGACAGGATGATAGACCTACTACAGAGCAAATAAAACAGCTTTATAACTTTCTAATAAAACCACTAATGTTTACTAAGACACATTGGAGGAGGAGAAACTGGCAAGAGAGGCCCCAACTTTTTGTGGGAAAATGTAAGCAGACAGGGTTTGGCAGGTTTCACATTCTCAGAGTTTGTATTTAAGCAGCAATTGCAGCCTATTAAATAAACTGCAGCTTAAGAAATTCTTGTGCTAATTTCAGCATTTCATACATTTATCTGTCATTATCCCGTAGTTGATCCTTTTCTGTAATTTCACAGTCACCCAGGACTGGCTGGAGTTCAGGCCCAGAGCGAAACACTTTGCCTTGTAGAGGGAGGCGCCACAATCCAGGTGACCTCTGGAGGGCCAGAGAAAGACGAGCCCCCAACCGAGCAAATTAAATCAAATGAGACCGCTGATTCTTTCTCACAAACCAGGAAGATTCTACAAGGTTCAACAGTGATCTTTACAGAAGGTCCACCTCCTTACAGATCCTTAGGAGAACTGGTAAATCCACCACCCCTGAGTCAGCCTTTGCACAAGACCGTTGACCCCTCACAGGTTACAAGTCAGGCACTGACAGAAACTCCAGGGGATCACAAAGCAAGAGAACAAGCAGCACCGAGACCGTGGTCATCGGCTCAAAACTATGAATCAGGTCTTTCCGAAGCACGGCCTCCATCGGCTCAGTCTACAGACTGTCTACCAACATTCATCAGCCAGAGGCCACCAGACATTCCCGCTACCACGGGCCAACGGGCTCAGTCTAACACGAGGAATGTCAGAAACACCTCTCCATTCGAACACAGGTACGTCTGCAGCAGGTTAAAATACAATATATTTGAAAAAGGAACAAATTGTTAACAGCTTCTTTTTCAGGGGACAGAAAGAAGATGTTCCATAACGGGACTTACTAATTTGCATATACTCGCTCTAACCCAGCCCTGCTCTGACATAAGAGGAACGAGCCCAGACGGGTTTTTCATTTTGACACCACACTTAACATAGTTAGACTTATAACATCATTTTAATTACCTCTATTGGTGTTTAAAATAAACAGCTGAGCCGTCCAAATGCAGTTTGGGCCATTGTTTTGTGGTTTGGCTCCTGTGTAAACTTTTTATTTCACATTGTTCCTGTTTATATCCTTTTTTCTTTCTATTGTTAAATGTGGAAGCGTATAACATATTAATCAGACCGTGATTTGTTTGCTTTTGTGATAAAGCAAAACAAGCGTCAGCCAAGCGTAAAGCGTATGAAGCATGTGCCTCAGGGCTCTCCTGAACTGTCAGAACTTTGTTCATGCCAGAGAGTAATAGCGCAGGATGGAATTCGCCTTGGCTTGTTATTGGTAGGAATTTGCTATCGGCAAAGGCACTGGATTTCTGTAAATGCGTGTGGGCTAAAAGCAAGTTTGGTCAAACCAATGGACAATTAGCTGGCAGAAAACACAAATAAACTGCGTGGTAGTTGAGAGCAGTTTTGGGCCCATAAACTTAACCTTTTGAGCCCTATTCCAAAATGTTCTCTTTTATTATCTTAAATCAGCTGAAATCAGCTGTTAAGCAGCATCAGCCAGGGGTTGTTTCAGGTGTGTGAATCCACAGCTGGCTAACTAGCTAACTTTAACATTTCTTCATTTAGCTGAAGAGCAACTTACAATTGCTCTACGTGTCAGAGGTCACACGCCTCTGGAGCAACAAGGGGTTTAGAGTCTCGCTCTTTAGCTTGCCAGTAGACATAAACAGATAATACCGAGGGTCCAAAGCTTGTTTCTCTCCTGCTGTGGCTTGATTTGCTATTAGAGCAGCCCGTATCATTATGGATTCAAATGCAGCAGATTTGTCAGCTAAAGATTTATTCATTGACATTAACTCCAGCAGATATGATCAAGATCAGTCATGCAGTTTTTGCCAAATGTAACTTAAATAGAAACATTAAACAATCTTTATGTTTTAGGTGGCATGAGCGATCCCCGACATCTGTTGTGTAACGGTTTGACATTGATAAAGACAGCTGGAGAAGAAACAAATACAAAAAATATTGGTCTGTTTGGCTCCATGCGATGTTTTTGTTTCTGGGCAACCATCATGTTTTTCCCAAATGATGTGCAGAATTAAGGAATTCAATTATCTCAGACAGCTTGAAAAATATTATATATAACCGTCTTAAATGGGAAAATAATCTGCCTGGGGAGAATCCAACCCCAGACCCCCACAGGTTTAGGCTAAGCCCTGAACCTTAACATGTGCCTCCGCCTCCGTTCACTAGGATACAAATACCACACATGAAAACACTGTCAAATTTAGTTCTGACTTGTGGTTACCTTCTCAAAAATACACTGCCATGAGAGCTACATGCATCATATATGAAATCACAAAATGCAAAATGTGAGAAGTAAAGGAGGACTTACGGTGGGGTTATGCAATGTATTACTCAAAGACAGATTTTATAGTTCCAGTGAACAACTAGGCCTCACTCAGGGCCAGCTGTGCCGCAGGGCAGTCCTTGGCGTAAGATAAGTGCACTGGCTATCCCTCCATCTCCATCCATCTTTTTCCATCAAACTCTTGAGATTAGACTGCATCTTTTCTTCCCCTCTGCATATGACTCATGGTTGTGCTAAACAAGAACCAAAGCATTAAAAATCCCCAAACTTTTCGCTCAGTCGCAGTGAGTCAATTAAAAAAAGCTACCTTTTGGCTGTAGCCGCTATGGTTCATTGTCCTTCTCATTTTGCCCTTTGAAACGCATCCCGTCACTCAAAGTAAACCACTGTTGATGTGAAATATTGCCTCAACTGTACACACAAGCTAGAAGAGTAAACTAATTATAGTTTAGAGACTGGCATAAAAAAGAATCCTAATAAAATGAAATCGCTCTTTTTAAATCTCTGCTTTTCTGTCAGTTCCAGGGAACCAGACCAGCAGCGCTCACGCTCCCCCACCAGCCTGCCTATCTCCAGCCGCCCACCTTCCAGACCCTCCTTGGAGACATCCAGCCCAGTGGAGAGACCTATCCCAGCCATTGCCGCCCCCGGCCTGGACACAGACCTCACCACATCCCCCTCAGCCTTCAGACCCAGCCTCCGAAACCGTTCCCCTTCCCCTGTTAGAGCTCCCCCTTCCTCGTCCTCCTCCTCTGTCCATGCATCTCCTTGCACCACCCCGTTTAGGATTATTCCAGCATCTTCTCCCACGCCTGTGTCCACTGAAGATACCTCTCTGAACACCGTCTGCAGGGCTCTTCCCTGTTTCTCTCCTACTCCCTCTTCTGGGAAGGATTCCTCCATACAAGCTCCCGCTGCCTCCTCTGCTTTCACTCCCTCTACTTATTCTGGGAGATCTTCATCCATAAGAGAAGGTCCTCCTCCCTCCCCTACGCCGTCTTCTTCTCCCCGCTCTCCTCCATGCTCCTCACCCATCGCTTCTTCCTCTGCATTCACCAGATCCTTAGCTGCCTCCTGTATTAGCCAGTCCATCAGTCAGAGTATGGCAAGAAAGAACACAGCCATGCAACAAGCCTCACCCATAAATACAGGCAACCACAGCCCCTCATCTCTTTTACGACAACGCTCCCCTTCCCCTAAACCCCCTCCCGGTCAGCAGGGCCCCAGCATGCCTGCATATGCTCAGCTGGGGTGCACTAAAGATGGGTACCAACATCCACGGTGTCCGCCGTCCACTTGCCCTTCTCCCTACATGCAGTCACCTTCTCCTTCCCAACGCCCTCCGTCCCTTTCTACGAATCTTGCCCATCATCAGTATCCCCGCTCTCCTTCCCCTCGTCCCTCTTTCCTTCACTCCAACTCATCACAGAATGCAAACAGCAACAATAACAACAACATTAGTTTAGCTGCTATAACCACAGCGATCAGCAGTGTAAGTAACGCGGGCACCTGTGGCGTTAACCTCGCCCTCAGTAATGGGGGTTGGTCAGTAAATTCACAGAATGTGCAGCTAGCAAACGGTAACACAGCAGTGCAACATACCCACGATCCTCTGTGGTTGGGGTCACACAACCGTGTAGCTCGGCCTTTTCCTGCGTCCGAACCCAGCTCACGAGTTCAGTCTCCGTCTCCAACCTTCGCCTCGTTTTCTCGCCTCTGCTCCCCTCCTCCCCAACACGATTATTCCTCCCCCATGGCAAACAAACCCCCTCAACCCCGGAGCACACGGGTCGCAGGTGCAAGTTCCCATAACCCACTAGGCCTCACTTTGGAGCTACCGAGGTCCTCTTCAGCAAGTTCAGCATTTGTGCAGTCGTCCTCATGTCTCAGCCCTCGGATCCTCTCCCCACCTCCTATTGGCGTGTCAGTGAATGTTTGGACAAATGATGTTGCAGCACCTCAACCTAGAAACCCTAGATATGGCTCCTCCTCTCCCTCTCCTTCCTTTTCTTCCTCCTTAGGCTCACCACCACTGAAGAATACCTCTTTCCCTACTTCCTCTTCTTCTTTGGTCCCACTGCTTAGTTCCAGAGCCTCTTCCCCTTCTGCGCCCTGTTGCCCTGCATCCCAAACAACCTCTCAAACCCTCCGTAGGTCTTTCTCCTCCAGCCTGGCAGACAGACCCCCTAGCCCAGTCCGGAGCCACACTACTGGACTGCGGCGTTCTTGGGCAGACAGCAGCCGCAGGTCCCTTGGGTTTATGGGAAGTGGCCGACGGTCGTTTGAACAGCAGGACTCCTGTCCAACCAGTCCAAGGAGTGGCTGGTCCTCACATGGCAGCTCACCGTCCTGCCTCAGCCCTCGGGCTGGGGTTCAATCCCCACTCTCACCTAGCAGGCTCACCCCAGGGAAGGGCACCCTCGGTGGGCAGCATTTCACCAGCGTGCCATGGCCAGATGTACGAGAGCTTTCAAACAAATATAATGGAACTGACAGCCTCGATCCAAGTGCCACTTCGACACTTGCCTCCTCTCCTTCTCCTCTCTCCTCGCCCTCTCACACCCTCCTCTCCTCTCCCGGTCCACCGGACAGCCAGATCGAATGGGGAGACCCAGAGCTGGAAGAGGGTCATTGTCGTAGCCAGCTGATCTGCGCCTATGTTGCCCGGCCTTCCCATGAACAAAACCTCTCCTCAGGCATGACCTCCCCTCCACTTTCCCCCTACCAGCAACACAACTACCAATCCCAAGTTAAACCACAGCCTCAGGACCAAATCGCCACCACAACACCTCTTGTACCCCCCGTCGCTTCACCCTTACCCTCATCACCACTACCCTTTGCCCACTCATCTCCTACCAAACAGGGGAGCCAGAAGACCAGTTACGCCACCACGGTCAACCTCCAGATCGCTGGAAGTGGAAGAATAACGTCCTTCAGCACCGCCCAAGTTAGCCTGACTCAAACCCTGCAGGGTGGAGCCGGAGCCGGAGGACCAGGACAAGGGCAGGTGACGAGGAGAGTAAGCATCAATGGACTTTCACACCTTCCTTCCCCTCTTCCTCAAAACTGTAACAGGCTATGAGAGAAAGAGGGAAGACTTTCTTTCATGGCCTTTGAGACAAGAAAGGTGACGGAAAGAAAACAGGCATTAGAAAAGATGAGGGAGAAACAAAGTGAGCGTGAGAAGATGCTGGATTCCAGTTAGTGAACCAGACCTCCGGAACTTTTCCGTGGCTTGTTGTTGCCCCTGTAACTCCACGAGTTTACCATGTTGAACATGATCTTTCTCAAATGGCAAAGCACGGGGTACTTTAACTGGGGAGTAAGTTGAAATCCAAGGGACATAATGAATGTTGTCAACCCTATTCAACACTGATTTTAAGTCATTCGGATGTAATGCCGAATACAAAGTGAATCTTGGTGACTAAAAAGCTTTAAACAGGTGACCTTTCAAGAATGGAAATGAAATCACAGCTCAGATGTTTCAGAATGGGCCGATGACTTTGAATGGTCGCTAATGGAATCGCTTTAAAGGTCCTAATGTTGTAAAAAGTAAACAAACATGTGGCCATCAGTGGGAAGGAATAACTTCGCTGTGATCTTACATGATGAAAGCACAGCTCCATGTGATGTAGACGTCTGAAGTCTTTTTTATTACAGTTTATCTTCTGAATGGCTCTCGACTCCTTCTGTGGATGTGATGACTTCACTTTAGACTGTTTTTGAAATCCATAACTTTTAGCATTTAATGAGCTGGAGTACATTTATTTTCACAGCAGCGTCGAAGGTCCAGTTTCCAACCAGTGCTGTGTGCAGTCACAGTTTAAAAGTATAAATGTGTGGCCGTCTGATGCCGGGTTGGTGATAACTGCGGTTAATAATAATCTTTTTAATCATTGTATTATTCTTTTTTATTTTATTGTTTATTTATAAAATTAGTCTTATTCTCTTTGGCACTTATTATCCTTAAAGTAATGTTGATATTTTGCACAGTGTCTTCAGCTCTTGGCTGCATGCATCAAGAGATTGTGTGTGTTTGTGTGTGTCTGAAACGACGTGTCTACGAAGTCCTTTAACTTCAGACCAAAACAAAATCTGTGTTTGTTTGTTCCTAGCTGGTTCATTGCCTTTACACTCTCTCCTTCTGTCAGTGTCCTTCAGAAACCTTGTAACTTGAGCTGCACTTGCTATTCAAAAGTTGTAAAAGAAAGTCAGTGAGGTGGAAAATGCTGCACAACATGTTTTGGCTGAAACTTAGTTTGGCAACACGTCTGACATGCCAGTTTTTCTTTGTTGATCATGACTCTAATGCACAAGGCTTAGTGTTCAGTTTTTATTGTTTGTCATTAAATAGAAAACAAAAAAGCAGATCGGTTAGAATTTTCACCCAGATTCAAAAATGTGTTTCCCATTTAGAGAAAACAGTTGACGCTGTTTACAGTTTCTCTGCTATAAACAGCTGAGAAAAAGCTTCCGAAGTGAAGGTGAAGAGACAAAAGGAGAGGAAATGAGTTACTGATTATACACCAGAGTCTGTCAGAGAATTTAGTGTTTAAAAAATGTAATTAGTTTAATTAGTGAAAATGTTTTTTTAATTCCATGTAATTCAGATTTTATTTTTATTATGTAGAAACCATAATACATGACAGCACAGTTGGGAGGTTTTAAATGACTATAATTCGGCCAATTAGACTAAACTGCAGGTTGTGTTTACACAGAGACAGAGAGGACAACAAAAATGTCGTGTATATATAGACACCATTGTTTTTAAATTTTTGTAAAAATAAATTGCAAAAATAATATCAACTTACATTTTTTATTTTTTAAGGATTTTTTATGGCACTAAACTGTGTTATACTGCACAAAGACATTTTATTTGTACTTGTAGCCATGATTGTTTCCATCTAGGTTTATGTTTTGCATTGAGGAGCCCACAGCGAGAGAAAGTGCGCGGAGGGTTAAGAGACGTGCCTGCAGGGCGCCGGTGACAAACTGGAGAGAATGTAAAGTTTTGGTGAAAAGGGCAAATATGAACGTTGCAGAGTCAGTAAGATGTACAGGACAGAAAATAAAGTCATGTGGTGCAAAAGAAAATCAAAATGACTTGTTTTTATTTTCCATTAACTCTTTGTGTTAAACTCAGAGTCTGCAGCTAACAGAGCGGAGACAATAAGAAGGTTTGGTGAAATCATTTGCTTCATGTTTTCTGCAGCTGCATTAGTGCTGAAAGTGTGTGAACGTCTTCTCGATGCGTGTGATTTGTTTTATCTTGTTCGCCTCCACATCTCGCCCACCAGGTTCCCCGCAGGCCACGAGCCGTTCATGCGTGTCACAGCTTTGACTTTGTTATTAACCACTGTGAGTCACGCAGTCACAAAAACTCTTTGCTGGAGGTTTGATGGTGCCTTTCTGTCTCTGTCTGTCATGCAGGTGTGAATGCGAGGTGGGGGGTTAAAGGCGAAGGCAACCTGAAAGTTATCCACGAAGCGTTATAGCCAAAGAAATTACAAGAAAATGCAGATCAGGCGGAAGGTCAGACAGGTAGGTGACAGGGGCTTAAAGGCTTCGCACACAATCAGCAAGGGAAAGTAAGTAAAATGGCTAAATACTGCAGGGCTGACGGGGGAACGTGGACACAGGTGAGCAGAAGGAAGCGGCTGGACAGGTGGAAAAGTTAAAGGAGGGAGGCAACAAGAGACAGGATGTGATACTTACACATATAAGAGAAAGTCAATCAAACCTGGCAGACCACCTGCAGGGTTTATGAGCACATTAAAACATGTCTGACTGCAGTGAGATTCTGAAATCAGATGTGGCTGCAGAGGTAAGTATTTGATCATGTTCATGTGTGCCACTTTCGGTTTCTACTCAACATGTTGACTTTGAACCTTGTTTTCATGCTTTATTTTTTTCTCCTGACCTCCGTGCAGTTCATTCTGCCGCTGTCCTCCTGCAAGGTAAGAGCTTATCTCATCTTTATTTCTCAGGCTTCAGATTTACAGTTAGCAGGCATGTCACTGGATAAGGGTGCTTTGTAAATGAGCGTGAAAGGGGACAAAGCGCAACTGTGAAGGGAAAATATGTGTTAATGTTCACCAAGGCGCGAGAGCAGTAACACCGTGAGCAGACGTCTGCAGCCGCGCCAGTAGCTCAATCACAGCACTGCTCTGAGCTAAATGCTAACATCAGTGTGGTAAAATGCTGACAAGGCCAATGATAGCAGGTATACTGGTTAGCATCTTAGCATGCTAACAATAACTAAGCAGCAGTAAACACAACGTACATCTGAGGCTGATGTCATTTAGTTCTGCAGGACTTTACATTAAAATGTAGACCTGAACCAGAGGGGAACATCTGAAGCACATTTTTATTTTTAGGCCATTTCACAATGAGCCTTTACCACCACGTGGTCCCGTGACATTTGATGTATGTGCTGTGCTGCAGTTAGGCCTGCATCAACACGACTTTGTCACGGTCCAAATCAGATACCAGACACGGATCAAATGGATAAAGAATAGTTTGACATTCTAAAGAGACGCTTCACTGCTTTCACATTGATACTGCTTTCATGTCTGTGCAGCCGCTGATAGATGAACTGCAT
>JAPMOB010041318.1:0-10106 GCA_029875015.1 Lepomis gibbosus | reverse complement strand
TCAGTTATATTAATCAGACCACTTATTAAGTTTTTACAAAGCATTCATTGTCTTTTAAAGCAACTTCCCTACTTTAAATTGATCACCAAAAACTAGCCCTGTCCAACCAGAGTTCAGTTTTGTTATAAGTAGCGGTTAACCACGTCTGCAGAGCTGTGCTCTGAAATCTGTTAAAGTACATGACAGAAAACAAAATATGTATTTTTATTTAAGAAGCAGTGGAAAAAGCAGTAAAATGTTTCCTTACCAAACGAGCCCACAGCTATAAAATTAAAAAGAAATTGTTGTCTGAGTGTGATGAGTTTGGAGTGAAATGAGAGAAAGAGGATTTGCTGTTCACTTTTTGTGTTGCAAAGCTGCCAGATTTGGAGTTTGTTCATGTACAACACACAGCTAATTATTTCACACAACCTCCCACAGTTGCAGCTTCCTCCTACATCACCTGGAGCCCTTTGTTCAGTGTATTTGCTCTTCCTAAATTTTTCATTCCAAGCTTCTGCTTCTTCTTTGCTGATTCACTAATCTGTGGTCCAAAAGAACAGCAAATGAGTCCGGCACTCATAAAATACAAACATTACTGAATACATCTGAACATACATAAGGAGTACCTGCTCTGAGAAAAGCTCTTCAGATGACTCAATATTGTCACAGTAACAATAGAAACAGAACAGAAAATAAAATGTACAGCTCACCTGATGAAATAAGACACAGTAACGTGTTGTCTGTCACCATATTCAATGACACATCACTATTTACAAACACAACAGTGCAGTGTTACTTTCCAGTATTCTTGGTCATGTGGACTTTACTAAGCATTGATGCTCTCATGAATTAAGCTGCCTATTTAAAATTCTCATCTGTACGACCAGAGTTCACTGTGATTAACATCTGGAGAGCCACATTTTGAGATTGATCTTAATGCATAAGGAATAATTCATAAGGCGAATAATACAGCAATGTGACTTAAAAGGGTCAGTAAGATCAGCAGAAGCAGAAAAATCCATTGCCGTACTAAACATGACCACAGTGAGGTCTTACACATTTACAGTGAAAGTGATGCAATTCAGGAAACTGAGCTGTCAGGAAATTATTAACTCAACAAAATAATGACACCTGACTCTTTTGTTTTGAAGATATCAAACAGATATTGAGAAGATGTAATTATTTTTTGTTGATTAACTGTTGTTCCCATTGACTTGCATGTAAAGTGCGTTAAATAAAAAATTAATCTTTTCATCAACTCTTCAGTCTCGAAACTGGGGAAGTCGACTTGGTTTTTAATCACAAAAGAGGGAAGTTGGTTATGTGTTGCACTAAAATTCATGAACTGAAGAATTTCCTTTAAAAAATTCAGTCATTAAAGGATCTGATCTGCTGCTGTCTTTCTGATGTGAGTTTGTCTGGTCATTATTGATTTTAGCCAAAACAGTTATTTTTCAACCCTTTCTGAGGACCACAAAACAAATGTATTTGTTGAATATTTATATTAGGGCATTATTATCACATTAAGCAGGCATGTGATTGGCGGCAGCTCTAGGCTATTATAACATGGATGATGAAATAAAACTCAAGACAAAGTTATTTGGTGGATGTGTTGCAGTGGGAATCAAAGACAAGTTTCTAATCCACTGTGCCATTGCAACCTCTCTATAGTAGCCTAGGCCTATTATTTTGTATAAATCTTTTACCAAACTTCAACAGCTAAATGTGCAACATGCAACATGAAATAATTGACCACCACCTAAATGCCCTCGCCTTCTGTCCCGCTACAAGCCACACAAGTGCGGCTCAGTCCAGGATTCAAGTATTGTAACACAGATAAGCAAATTCTTTGATGCCATCCGTGACTCTGACACTGACAATGCACTTGTCTTCTGGGCCAAAAACCATGCCAGATCCCACAACTCCACAATTTTGCATTGAAGGTGCTGTCAGTCCCTGCCTGCTCTGCACCAGTGGAGACGGCTTTCAATAGAGGAGGCATTATAATGAAAGTCTATCGTGCATGTTTAGGTCACAGAATGTTGCAATCTCTCATGTTTCTAAATGCAACCAAACTTTACTTTAAACTCATTTCCATTGATGTAACTTTTGAGGTGTGCATCTACATCTATAACGATGTGGTTATCCTTGGCCTTGAGCTTGGACTTGTGAAGAGTGTTCTGCAACTGCAGATCCCAATTAACATCTGTGTAATTTTATGGCTGAAACACATGCTTTTAAGGCCACTGAATGTCTGACTTCTTTGTATACTTATGTAGTTTCGAAAGCTTACAAAATCTGACACGTTCATTCCAAAGCAAACTTAAATCTGTAAAAGAGAGAAACGTGTCTTTAGTTCTTACTGTCGATTATTGTTTCTGAGCATCTACATTTTACATAGACTTACCGTATTCATATTCAGCTTTACTTAATGCAGTGGAAAACCCTGGGTGAATGTTTAGATGTTGCTATATAGATTGACCTTAAAATGAATGTTTTGAAGTGAGTAACAACTCAAAACAACCATTGAATATGTGTATTGCGCACTGTAAAAGATGCTGGATATAATTTACTGTATCAACACATCAAATGGTCAGTCATGTTTCTGTGGTGTTGTGCAACTACTCATCTATGTGTTGAAAAGTGTTTTCCCACTGCAGTTTGTTGAGGTTTGGCATATGATGAAACTGCTAGTTTAGTTAGGCCACTGACTTTCTGACCTGTTTGTATTAGGTATCTTATGTCGCTTTGATTATACATAAAAAGCTATAAAAGACTCTTACTTACAATAGTTGTTCCTGAACATCAACATTTCACATAGAATTACTGTATTCATTACAATATGCAGCTTTTCTCCATTTTAAATGTTGAATGTTTGGCATTTTTTCTATTTTACACATTTAGATGTGGTTTTGAAATTGCACACATTTTTACAAGGATTGTTGTTGGTTTAAAAGCAACATAACTTTATGTATTGTTCATAAAAGGCTGAGAAAAGTGAAGACTTTAGTGACATTCTGTACTAAATGATGGAAGTCACCCAGGGGGATTGAATAAAGATGGTTAAGTTTATTTAAGCTCTGAGTGTTTAATGTCTAAGTTTTTTATAGGAATGTGGATCTGTCATGTAGTGTGGGGCGCTGGTCTTGGTCTTGACTTGGTCGTGTGCTCCGTTGGTCTTGGTCTCGACTTGATCTCGGCCCCTAAAAGTCTTGGTCTTGTCTCAGTCTCAAAACACTCTGGTCTTGACTTGGTCTCGACTTGGTCTCGGTCTTGACTACAACACTAGCTATGCCTCTTTTGGAGGGAACTCCCTCTTTTCCCAGGTGGTCGTTTTATTGTTCCAGTGGTCACGGTCACTATACCCAACCCCTCTTGACGCCTGTCCATAACGTTAGTAATAACATCTATGTTTTTAGCAGCTGTCTTTAAATGAGGGGCAACAAATGTAAATCCTTGCATCAGTAAGGGGAATGCAAGTCTAAACAGACCCCTAAAGATAGCCCCTAACCTGCACCACACTGAGCACCGAGCCCGCTGTATCCTGGTAAATCATCACCCGCTTGGGCTGTATAATATGCAACGTATTTGTCCGCATTGTGGACACATGGCTGGTACATGTTTGGTCCTTGTCTAATATGGGTATTTTACAGGCCGAAAGTGTAGCTTTATTATCACTTTGCCGTACAAAAAAGGGATATGCTGATTCTGATCTGACTTGAGAGAAGTCTTGATAGTATCAATGTGTGTTTTGCAGAGCCTCAGGTAGTGTGGTCTGTCATGTATCTGTGCTTATATGGAGTGTTGACCCCGATATATGTAGGCCTACTATTCTTAAAAGAGGGACGTAACTATCCCCTACTGTTTGATAATCAACAATATCGGTATAAACAAATACATTATACATCCCTACATTAACATCGGCAGGATATGGTGCCAAATATGGCATCTATGCAACACTGTGTTAGTTCGTGGTTGAGATTCCCTCGTGAGTTTTAAAAGTCACTCCGGGGATAAATCCCAACATTTGTGCAAGTTTTCCATGACACGTTAATTCTACGTCTCTCCTTGGTAAAATGCTTTCTCTGTTTGTAATGTTGTTGTAATCAAGCTCAATGTAACCCATGTCGTTTTCAGATAAACAACCGTTTCAGCTGTAGTTCAGCTATTATCTGTGACATTGTTGTATAGAATCCCTGTGTCACACAACCAATTTTGCGTCTTCTGATGAAAAAGATTTCCATGTTTTTGGATATTGTATTTCTATCAAACCCACCTTGTATGCTGATTTAAAGTGTAAAGGCTCGGATAGTTCTGAAGTTTGCTATTGTATTGCTCGTGTAAAATAATGTGGGCGAGTTGCTGGGCAGGGTGACAAAAAATCCTCTGTATCCATTTATAAGTGTGTTTGTAAGCTGGTGAGGTAGCTGAATGACCTGTTTTTCCAAAATCCACAAGTTAAATTTATCAGGCCATCCGACCCATTTGACAAACACCATGTCCCGACCTTGTCTTTTCTTTTTAGATAAAATCTTTTCTATTTTAAATGTTTTGTTTTTATCTATAATAACTTTGCCTCTCTGGCTCTTAAAATGTTCCCTGTAATATTTCACAGTCACAGTCTTTTAACCTGTAAACAGGTGGGTCGCTTGATACGCATTCCTTTACATTAAAATATTCATCAGTATAAGTTTGAACAACCTTTTCTAAAAGGGCCAGGTAGTTTTGAAATTCTTACATTGTCGCCCACATTATATTTAAAACGGATTACTCTTTTATCTTTTGTTTTATACAAGTTGTTACATACAATATCTTCATTGTCTTTTGTTACATCAATCGGTTTCATTTTAATACTGCAATTATAAATGATTGTAGGAGGTGACTGTATCCTGCAACATATCTATGTATAGTTTAGAATTATTGGCTGTTAAATAATGCCACATTTTAGATTTCAGAGTTCTATTAATTATTATTCCCTTTTACCTTATTTCCACTGCTGCTGATGCTGTTAAAAATTATAGCAGGAATTAAATCTCCAAATTCGCAAAGTTCTTTTTCCTCTTTAATGTCATTTTAATGAATAATCATTTTCTGACATGTGGGGCAGGACATTTAGCCTTATATGATGCTATTAGGGCATTAATTATGGTAATTTACAATTAAAGTGCAGGTATTCATCATTGTTTGTGAGTCATTTACTAAAGTGAGAAGCGTTGGCCGTACAAAAAAAGGGAGAAAAGGTTAAGATAAGAAAACGAAAAATGTTCTTGCATGAGGCCCATCGTGAATAGGTTAACATGTAAATATGTGTTTATTAATTAACTGATTTGAGTGTCTGTGTGCAGTGAGGACAGGACCGTAACAGCTGTAAGAAGATTGTGAAGAGTCGACAGGGCAGCACGCAGGGACGTCTGGACTCCTTCTTCACGGGATCCCTGTCCTCCAAGCGGAAGGTACATTTAGATTAACAACAGTTTCTGTTGTACATGTTCATACATGTTCATGTTATCATTATTTTGTGAGTGTTGGACTCATTTGTTCATGTTCGTTCATTGTGGACTGAACAAAGGGCTCCAGTGCTTCCTTTGGGAAGTAATTATTGTAATGAACAATACCTACCAATCAATAGTATCATTTAATATATGAAAAAAGAACATAGAGCTCCAGATGAGACAGGAGGAAGCTGCAACACAATAAGAGGATGTGTTTAAAGGTTAGTTGGGGGGGTTCAAGAGTGTTTCCTGTTATTGAATAAAAGTTATGTCTTTTTTTAAAGCACTGTGTTATTATTGTTTTGATTTTTTACTCATTTAGGTGTTACCTCAAACATGAGCCATATCTATTACTGATGTAAAACTTGTAACAAACTGTAAACTAATTTATAACGTAAAATGTCTTGAAATCTGATCGGGTTTATTAGTGCACCAAAACCATGACAATCCAGAGTTGAGACCAGGAGGCAGAGTTACAGTCCTACAAGCTTCTTTGTGCTTCCATTAGAGCAGTTACCCGAGAGTGATTGTGTCTGCCCCCTGACCACTTAAATTAATTAAATCAAAAGTAAACGAAAGAGGAACTTTGCATAAAAATCTAATGAAAATTACCACCACAGCTGCAGAAGTACAAAATATTAGGAGAAGTAAATGTGGACTCTTCAACATCAGATATCTGTCAGATAGCTGTACTAGTAAATTATTTAATCTCAGAGAATAGTATAATCTTAAGAATAGTATAGTGGTGAGTAAAGCTGCCTTCCAAACAGTTGACGTGGGTTTGATTCCCGGCCATCATGGAAGTTTCTTTCTTTTGCAGTGTTTGTAGTACAGGACCCCTTCCTGTATCGTGTAGGAACTGAGCTTGATACATGTTGCAGTCTTACATCAGTCTAGTCAGTTCGTACAAGTAACATGGTTTCAAGCCCCTCTGCAGGCTTCTGGGAAGTTGGCCGATCAGAACATAGTGGGCTTTCAGGGAAAGGCCTTAAAGAGCCAGGTCTGTGATATTACAATATGACACGAAGTAAAAACAAAGTGACGATATGACAAATCAATTCATTACTTGCTTTGAGTCTGACACCTGAACATATGTTTCTGTTACACTCATTTGCTGTATAGCATGGTTCGAATAACAGGGAGGGATTGGGGTGGTCTGACCCCCTAATTAAGGCTTTGATCCCCCCAGAAGAGGCAACAACAAAAGTTCAGGGGGGGTCTTTGTTACTTGTAATTGTAAATATTACAATATTTTTCCCATATTCAAGTCTTATATTTAATCTTGATAACTATATCATCAGACACCCCAAAAAAAGGATCATACCATTTCCATCGCCGTGTCATCAGTGTTTCCCCTGTGTCTCGTGTCCTGTCAGTCTCTTTGGTTGCCATTCACCATCTTCCCTACTCATCGCCCCTTACCAACTTTTCAATAAATATTTTTACTTGAAAGAACGTCTTGTCTGAGTCTGAATTTCTACATCCTGATGCAGCTGGTTTCCATTCAATTTTGAGATCTTTAAACACACTACACACTGATAAAAAACATACTAGATGCCTCACTTTAAACACATTGCAATGAAGATATGGTTGTAATATTATTATTGTTACAATAATAATATTACAACAATATTTGATAAATAAAAGACACATCCATCCATACATTCATTTTTTCTTCCCTTGTGTGTAAAGATCCTCTGGGCCCTCAGCAGTCTGTGTTAAGCTGCTTGCTGGCTGGGACATTCTGACCTGTGCATACAGAGTATCCGCTGCTGTCCACTTGCGGGAGACTCCCATTTTTCATTGTCCTGTCACATTTCTCCCGAATTATGACAAGTGTTTACAACTTTCTGTTCTTTATGGTTGCTGGCACTGTACAACACATCTGCCCCACAACTCACTCACTACCTTCTCTCTCTCTCTCTCTCTCTCTCTCTCTCTCTCTCTCTCTCTCCACACTGTGTCCGCTAGGACAAGTAGCATGCACGTGACTCAGAAGAGTGGAAGTGGATTTTAGGTATAAGAAAGGGAATTTGTTATCAGACAGCGAGGTAGAGAAGGAAGAGAGACACATGTTTAATTATGGCTTTTTGTGGAGTTTTTCGTTCAGTGCGGCTCCGTCTACAGCAGGACAGCTGATCTACAGTGTTGTCAAAAGCCCAGTCACGTGGAATCTGATCTTTTCCAGTTCGGAATTGGGCCACTTCCATATGTGGTCCAAATCCTACACAGATGTTGCTCCCTGTTTACTTCTGTAGCCTGCAACAGCTACTGCATGTGACATCTGTGACATAGTGTTATTCTTCTGAGCATGTGGGTCACCTTCAGGCCACGGACAGTTCACACTGTAGTCTGTGATGGGCCACATTTAAACTATAATGTGAACTGTCAAACAAAAAAGTCACATCAGAAATTAAGACCTTAGAGTCCAGACTGAGGTCGCATTTAAAAAGATCCGATCTGTATCGGATTTGGACCACATATGGAAGTGGCCCATGTATTATTATATTCAACAACACCTGATCAACACCTTGATCATCATGTGCTGACAGGATCCAAAAACAAACAACATCTTTTCCTTCATTCTCCTTCAGATCAGCTGGGATCTCAATTCTGGGGCTCGGAGGAGAATTTGTGGTTTCAGATCAAACACAGATTTAAACCCCCAAAATATCAAATGACTAAATGCTTTAGGTGTTTAGATGGTGCAGTTTGTACCAGTGATCAACATCCTGTTATTGGAAAAACTGTAATGAAAATTAATACAGCTTCATCAGTGTGGAAAAACCTCATCATGGAATAACAGAACCTGTTTGAATTGAGCTATATGTTTAGAAATGTATGTAGAGTAAGTCCTCCACTGATGATAAATGTGAAGGAGCAACAGTAGATCTAAGAGTTGATGAGAAGAGTCTGAATCGACCAAGTTTTCATTGGTCAGTTAGTTGCAGAAAAAACAGTAACCTCAAAGTAACTGTGCCTTGTTGTTTGGGTTGAAATTATCAGTGGATTGTTCCAACATGGACCTTTTCTCTTGTAACACGGCAAACAATCAGTGTTCTCTTCGAAAGCTCAAGCTCAGTCTCCAAAGTCACAGATCTTAATGCGGGTTTCCTGGTGGATTATGGGGCTGTCCCACTGTCATATCATCAAGTGCACAAGGGCCCTCTTGGAGACTTTTTGAGCTGTTTATGCAGACTTTCTGTGAACCTACATCTCTGCAGACTTTGACTGAAGGAATAACCTACAGTTTATTTAAACACAAGGTTACTAGGGGAAGCCCAGAGCTGTTGTATTTGTAACTATTGATGAGTGTCATATATGGTGACAGACAACATGTTACTGTGTCTTATTTCAGGTGAGCTGTAACTTTTATTTCAAATCATTTACAGTTCGAGGTTCATTCAGAAATAAAACATAGTATGCTCTGTATTTTCTGCTTGGTTTCTATTATTACTGTGACAATACTGAGTCATCTGAAGATCTTTTCAAGAAGCAGAAGCTTGGAATAAAACATTTTGGAAGAGCAAATACACTGAACAAAGGGCTCCAGATGATGTAGGAGGAAGCTGCAATGGTGGGAGGTTGTGTGAAATAATTAGCTGTGTGTTGTACATGAACAAACTCCAAATCATCTCAGATTACCTTCTCAGTATTCAGTCTGAGTTTACTGTTAATAAATAAAAGCAATGATTTAAAATTTTCTTAATGTAAAATGGTTCTTTTTACCTAATTCTGTCTAAATTGTCACTACTCACTCAGGTCACATAATATTCAGTATTTGCACATCAAAACCAACTGGACTGATCTACGCTGTAGTCATGAAACTGGGGAAGTTGACTTGTTTTAATTGGAAAAATGGGGAAGTTGGTTTTGTGTTGAACTGAAATTCATGAACTGAAGAATTTCCTTTTGAAAAAATCACTCATCAAAGGATCTCATTGCTGCTCTCTTCCTGATGTGACTTTTGTCCAGTAAGACAATTTTTTTATTTTATTTTTCATTAATTATTGATTTTAGCCAAAACAGTTATATTATTTCTGTTACTCCTCCAGACTTCTACAAAACAAATATATGATTGAATATTTATGATTTAGAGCATTTCAGTAGTGTCATATTATTTAAAATTTACAACAATGATTTTGTTTCAAACTGCACTTGTAAAGATGTTAATCTATCCTGGTTGTAAAGCGAAGATTTTGTGAATGTTTGTATTTTAAGTAGTTATTTACCTTGTAATAATAATATGTTTATTAAGAAACTGCATTAATGTGATTTCAAATCCAGGTGATGAGTGTTGTTGCAGTCCTGTCTGTGAACATGGTGACAGGCAACATGTTACTGAGTGTCTTCTTTATTTCAGGTGAGCTGTTTTGGTCATTATTTGGACACTTTACTTGAATCATTTGCAATTTTTTAGCAGCTCTTGAAAAAACAACATGCAAAATCCCACTGCTGAAGTATATTCTGTGTTTATATTCAAAGAGATCTGGTTTTACAGGTGTTTGGGCTGCTTGTCCTCAGGAGACAGCCCTCTTCATCACTACACCAAAGAAGATAGAAGCACTGAGTGGATCTTGTTTGCAAATCCCATGTAGCTTTAGTGCTAAATCAGAACAAGAGTTTGACAGC
>JAPMOB010041203.1:0-13094 GCA_029875015.1 Lepomis gibbosus | reverse complement strand
GACAGAGCCAGACAGTCTAAGCATCACCACAGGGACATGGCGCTTTTCATCTGCAGAAGATTCTCTGCTATTCCCATGAGTATCAGTCTCACAGGGGCAGACATTGAAGCATTCACACAGATACCGCCTCAGACATTTCAAACTGGATAAAAAAGGTCAGAAAATCTAAATTAAAACCCCACAAATACTGAACATGGATTGATATAAAGGATTTACAGGTGCACCACATAATAGGAGGCTTTCTGGCCATTGGGCAGCAGAAAATGTCTGCTAAGGTGAACAGGTGTTGGTCTGCTGTTAACTTTTTTTTTAATGTTAATCATAAAACAAAACTGCACGATGTATGCACATGTGGTTCAGACTTGAAACAAAACTTTAAAAATATAACGTTGGAATCATGACATCTGTGTTTTGACTCATTTTTGGATTGTAAGGTCATGCAGATTTGGGGTCAAGACACAGATAAGATTTGAAATGTGGAGATTATTTTTATAACGGTCAAGGAAAAGAAAGAAGATAAGCAATGGTATTTTCCATCTTCTGTTGCTCATTCATGTACCTCTGCTGTGAGATGCTGGAAACGTCTGAGGATTGCCAAGGACATTCAAGTGTTGAAAGTGAACCAGGCCAGAACGGCTCCTTTAACTTCTAAGAATCGCAGTCCTGATGTATCATCAATCAATTTTCAGATGCCGTGACTGTATAACCATCCTAGGTGGAAAGCCTGTCTTTGATTTTTATCATCTGTGAACTAATGTAGAGAAACACATTCAGACCATTATTGTTACAACTGAATTTAATGAGAGAAAGAGAAGAAAAAGTCAACCTTAAAAAATGTATTTAATCTGAAACATACTGGTCTCCTATATGACCACAACAACACGCAACGCTTTATAAAGTTCGGTATCTCCTTGTTGCTCACATGCCAAATGAATTAGCCAGTTGGAGACAAAGATGATAAAAGGGTTTCCCACAGCAGATCATAGCTGAGGCCAAGAGAAAAAAAAAAGACCCACGCTAACGTCAGAATAACTATATAACCAGAACTCTGTTCAAGAAGAGAGAAAACCTCATTTAAAATCACACTGACATTACAGTAATGCTAATAAGTAAAATCCAGACTTGGAACATAACCTCACTCAATGCTGCTGATCACTATATATTTTAAGATAAAGACGGTACATTTTTGAAAGAACATCTAATATTTTTGTTCATTTAATATTTCTATTTTTTAGTAGCCTTTAACGATCTTGATTTCTCATAACCTCCAGACCATTATAGATTAAACATCATCAGCTTGGGAGAAGAATCGACTGGCAACGACATGGGTGTGATCAGTGGTACAGAGCAGACTGAATGGTGAATAGATTTTCTAACAGCAAGTGGTGTAATAGATATTTCATCTTAGAATATGGAAAGTAAACCCCAGGAACACGTTTAATTTTGTCAGAAAGGCAAGTGAAAGGAATGCTGAGTGAGAGATTACACTGATTTACAGAAGTGGAGCAGAGGCTTGCCATGAGACTCAGCAGGTAACAGTGATAGATTGGTCATATTGTGCGTTTGCTTTACGGTAATCAGAGCATCATGTCATTAAGTTGAAAAATGTACAGGGAGAAACCCTGTGCAAGCTACATATTGTTGCTTACAAGCTAGAACATAAATAAAACGTTGCATTTAATACAGAGGATAAAGTGCTCTTCCTGCCCTTTGGAGGCACTAATGTGCCAGTAGTAATCACAAAATGTCTGACTCACTGTGCCTTTGGATGCTAATTTGTACAGTATGTGCAATGGCAGCCAAAATGTGATGTCCTGAGCCTTAAACAGCGTGCAAGGAGATGGTGCTGGAGATTATCTCCCAGCTGCTTCACCCCTCATTATACCCTTTTATCTCGCAGATGCTAGGGGAGATATTAAATCTGAGAACTATGTTAACCCCCGGAGGTGGAGATACTTCTCTAGTTTTAACTCCGACAGGGAACATCATAGTGTAACAAGCTTTCCAAACGCCGAAAGCAAGAGGAAACCCAAGACAAGCAAAGGCAGAGAAAGTGCTAATGATTTTTGTGTGAAAAATATTCTAAGGACATGTTTGTTATGCTGTACTTCATCTAAGAGAAAGCAAAGCTGTCAATGGACATGAGCTGACAAGCCTGATCTTCTATTCTGTGACTGACTGAACACACACGGATTTGTCAGACACTGCTTTCCTGTTTTATCCTTCTGACTAATGATTTTTTTTTTGCGGCCACTTGTCAATGCTTTGTTGCAATGTTTTGATTAGTGCAGAGCAACAAAACATAATGATGTGCTGACAGCCAAGATGACTGTTAAAATAAATTAAAATGTGTTTTGTATTTTGGATACCAAGTGACACAGACTTGAGGAATTTAAGCATGCATCACGCAGACAGCTGTTTTGATGCGGTCTGACTCTTAATGGACAGGTTAAAACATTTTCCAAGCATTTTTGTATTGTGTTAGTTTAACACAGTCACGTTATCCAGTTTAAGAGGTTAAAAAACGGTCCCAGTTTTTAAATATGAAGATTTTATTTTTTGAAATGGTTTGCACCATAACCTTTTTGTATTTCTTGCAGATACATTTATGTATGTAATGTAGTCCTGTGACTTGCTGGCCACACGCTGTCAACATGTCTGCTGCTATGTGTGAAAATGTCACTCATCATTAACCTCCAGTAACTACTTATTTTGGCCACTTTTGGGCAGCGGAAACAAGTTGTGTGTTGCAGTGGGTTATGCAGTGGAATGGGGATTGGACCCAAATGTAGACAGAACAGGCAGATGGTGCAGTTCAATGATTTATTGCAGCATTAATGAGCTTAGAGGCAGGTACAGACCAGCAGGCAGGCAGGCAGGCTCACAGCAATAACACAAGTGAGAAAATGTTAACAAATGCACCATGCAGCTTTATCTGTATGTTTATTCTAATCAACCATTCAGTGAGGAGTAATTAGGCCAACTTACATTTCTTTGGAAACAGTTAACAAGTAACCACTAATTTTAACTTGTACACCTACGTTTGACATGCACATAGCACTGATATGGTGTTTTTCTGGCAACACATAGTCAAAACGCTGTTCGGTCTGGCGTGCGTGTCTCTGGAGTGAGACAGGAATGCAGTTGTGGGCTATTTTAAGATTTTTAAAAGGAGCACTGGGGTTTTGTGAGGTCTGACCCTGAGGAAGTCTGACGTAACACTTTGTCAATATTTGGAGGCTCACTCTTTTTCTGTCAATGGCTGAGTCGGACAGCCCCTGTGGTGCTCATTTTGAGGAGATCACACACATAAACACACGTAGAAAAAAAACACAACACACACACATTTTATGACTGTACATGTGGGTCAGTGAGTGCCTTTTCTTCCTAATCTAAACCTACACTTTAAACAATATTTTCCCAGTGAGTGATAAACAAGAACAGTTTATAAGAGCAGTGATTAAAAAAACTTTCCCACACGAAAGAAATATGTATGTATCTGTGTGTATGCGTTCACATGTAACATGTGCATGAGCAGACTGACAGAGGGCAAGCTGTGCTAACAAGACCCCATTCATCCGTTTTACAGCCACCAAGAGAAGAAAGTCACTTTGGCCACTCCTTGTATCGTGTCACTCTTTGGCTCAAGGCTGTGTTTCATTAAAATATCCAGTGTAGTTATATTATCAAATGATCTACAATAAACCCAGACATCCATTGGAGAATGATCACTAATGAGCCCCCATGGGACAGCAGAGGGTGTGGACCACCTAGCATCTCGTTACCCTGGCACACTGCAGCCGTCATAATGCCTTAAAAAACTGCACTGCTCTCATCAGTCATAAAATATAAAGAGAGAACGGAGAAAATGGCACCTTAATAAGATGTATGATTTTGTTTTAGCTTCTGTGCCTGCCTGGAGAAAGTCTGTTGATTTGGGTTGGAAAATTCACAATGAGGCGTGATTGTAGAATTTATGATAATTGGATTTTAGTTTCGACCCAACACATACTGACCTTAAAGTTTCAAGTCATGAAGGGAGAAGTCAGTAGCAGCCAAACACGTAGTTTCAAACAGTTTGGGCTTCAATGTTTCATCTCTATTTATTTGTCTAATCACAGGAGTGAAACGGGACAAGTTGAAAAACATTTCCAAATGCTTTTCCACTGATTATCCAACTTAGGGACTTTGTTTTAAATATGCATGCACCTGTTTTGTTGGTTATTTCCAGTGGGATGGTCACAGCACGTCTCCTCTGAACTGTAAACATTTCAGGCCAACCCGTGAGAATTTGCTGTTTGCTTGATCCATAATGAGAAAATTGCCCTTGAAATAGAAAAAATGGGCAGCGCTGCTATCTGCAGACACTTCACACACCATCCTAATTCAAGTGCTATTTTTGCATTTCTTTTTTATTGCATCTTCCTTTTCTGCTTACTTAATTTCTGACATTTTTTATTCTCAGTAAACTTAACAGTTTTCATTTACATTAGGAGTATATAGTTATAAGTGCTTTTTATTTTTATTTTTTATAGCGTCATTTTGTGTATATTAGATACACTTAATGTACATTGTGATCTTTTTTTAACGAATAATTAAGCATTTTGGGAAAAGGCTGATTTGCTTTCTTAGACGTGATGATGTTTAAATAATAAGTTAGATGCAAAGATTGATACCACGCTTCTCCCATTTACCAGTATTGATTAACTCATTTAATTCTCTAAAGAAAACAAATAATCATATTTCCCAAAATTGTAAAGTATTGCTATAATTTACACATCAGTACTATGTATCTTATTTGCCAATCCTGCTCTGAAACTGTTTCTCCTTTGGATAAATGAAGCTGATCATTTCTTATCTTAAAAGGTTCTATCTAGAGAAATCTCTTGGAACTGATCATAACATACTATTTTTCTCCTATGGAGATTTTTTGTAACCACATTATCTGTTTTGCTGATGCTAATTAACTAGCTTGTAATTTGATGCCAGACTCCTGAGTTGTTTTCAGAGTGAGGTAATTCTCCTAGTACCCTTTTAAGTTTTTGCTCCCGACATGTAAAACAGCTGCCTTTTGAATTTGAGCAAAAAATGGTAGTAGCAGATTAGACTCTTGTGTAACAAATACTGAAAAACAGGATCTAGTTTAAATACATAAAGGATGAGATATCAGATTGTCTGAGATTGGTTTGCTTTAGACGTGCTTCTGGATTGATTGGGCCGCCGAGGCTGCTGGATGGCAAATGAATCTGCCTTTTGGCTGCTCTGGAGGTTTAATAATGGTCTCACTGCTCTCAGCTTTCTGGGTCCAGAGTACACATTCCCTGAAACCCAATGGCTTGTCACAGCGGGCCATGAAAAACACAGCAAGCTGAAAAATGAGCAAAGATTTACCTCTGGTTTGCTTTAAATCAGTGTTTAAATTTTACCAATGCAGTGCATGTAGTCTTACTGCAGGTGAATGTGCATAATGTAAATTCCCAGCTGTTTTAATGGAATATGTTTCGCTCTTAAAGTGTGTCAGCCTCTGAAAGCAATTGTGTAACATCTTGGCATAAAAGGCAGGAAAAACTGTGCACATGAGTAGCAGATCTCAGTGTATCTAATCTCAAATGCTTAAAAACACATTGACATACAAAATTTGGATAGCAGCATTTCAGCTGAAGAAACCTTAAGAGTGATTTCTCGCAACAACACAAAAATGGACTGACACCATTACTGAACATCACTTGCAATAAACTCTCCACCCACCTCTGCTGCATCAAAATATAAATCATATCAGTCTTAGTATACACAGAAGCTCGCCTTGCATCAGTCAGCTGCCTCATATCAGACTTGGTTCCTTCCTTCCACCCTCTGGTTGTCCAGTACCTGCTGTTCCCTCCAGCATCTGCTCCCCATTCCCAAGACCCCAAAGCACAGGGCCTCTCTGTGGGAGGGAAAGTCACTTATATGTGAGCCTGTCTTGGAGCAAGAAGCTTTACAGAGATATAACTTTGAAAAGGGCAGAAAACAGAACTAAGGGAAGCTCGGTAGATTTCTGCCCAAAGGAAAAAGAATAGAAAGCTTCTAGTTTGAATGTTGCTTTGAGCCAGACTAAGGATCAACCTCGAAGGAACTCCGGGATTTAACAGGAAGTAGACTGTAGTATTGCCCTTGTGCTTGGCATTGCTACATCTTATTCATAGACTGTATAAAAGACGTGGACATAGTTATCGTGATGTCACCCACTGGGTTGTTGACTAATGTTTTAAAGCCTCAAGTTTGGCATTTTGGCCATCGCCATTGTTTTTTTTAGAAACAGACACCTGACGTGATGATATTTGGACAAGAGGGTGGCGCTAGCTAGCTTGGTTAGCAGGGTGCATCCGTATTTCGCTCTCTGTGATATTAACCGGATGCTAATTTTGGCTAGTGAAAAACAGGCTTAAAACATAAAATATAATATACGTAATGGAAAAATTATCAACCAACTCCTACTAAGCTTTTCAACAGCGCTGGTCAAATGTAAACAGTGCAGTGGATACAGTCGTCTCTATTCTGATTAACAGGTTGCCATAGTAGCCACTTGTCAATCACAAGGTAGCCCCATCCTAAACAATACCCTGCTTTATATATTTCACTTATTGGGACCAAGTTGTTTTGAAGACGACTTGAAACTAATGATTGAGATCATAAGCTCATTAGGAAAGTGTCTCCTGAGGTAATAAATTAAGTAGGAAATAGGGCCATTTTGTCATTAAGTCTAATGCAATTAGACTTCTTTTTGCAACCAGTGGTGTCGCCCCCTCCTGGCCATTAGAAAGAATACAGGTTTAAGGCACTTCCACGCACAATAAAAAAAGTAACCTCAGAAGATAGAAAATGTTTTTGACAATTTGCATTTCAGTGACTGGGTACCACCTTTGCGTTCAGTATCCAGTTCTTGTAATACATCCATGACTAACAACACACAGCGTTTCCCTGCTCAGAGTCTGTTTCTCCATGTGTTAGCCATCACCATCAGCTGACTTCATGGGCTGCCTGCCCTGCACGTGCACCAGAGGGCCGCTGGGTAACAACCTAGGAAATGCTGGGTTGATATTACCTCCTTAAAAAAGCAACACAGAGGCAACAATTTATTCAGCAGTTATGCAACTTTGCCATGCACAGACCAACATTCATCACGTTTCATTGTCTACTGTGTTATTCACAGTGCATGTGTCTCTATTGCTTTTTAATGTGCAGGTAGTGGCCTCATTAAGTCCTCTTTAAAAACAACATGAAAGTGTTTGAATTGATATGGTCAATGAAGGGCGGTTGATTCCAAGCTACAACATGGCTAGATTATCACAGAAAGCCACGCTACAAAGTTCACTCCGTTGGTAGATATGAGAGATCTCTTTGGTGCTCTGTGGAGATGTAAACCACACACACTCAAATACACACACCACCCCTGTGGGTAGGATATGTGGAACCTCCTCGATACTCAATGAATCCAGTGTGTACCCAAAACTAAATGAGATGGCATCTGCTTAATCTCAGAAGTGTGTCCACGAAACCTCAACCCATTCCTCATTATGTAATATTTACACACTGTGATAGATTACATAATAATCACCTTTTGACCACAGATGAATTAACTTTTTTTTTTTACTAAAAGTTTATTTATTGTGTGAAATTATTATCAAATGTGCAAGTGTATGTATACAGTAGTGTGTGGACACGCAATACCTTTGTTTAAATCACGTGGTTTATACAGCAGTGAACACTTTTAATTATTGGCAAAGGATTCAATGAAATGCACTGTATGTAATGGATGACTTGGCTAAGTTGTTAAACCTGGCATTGGATCATTCCATTATAGATGGTGGAAAATTAATGATTCTTATGGAGAGGCTTTCCATAACTAAGGGCTCGGTTATATTATGAATGAACGTGCAACTCAATTCTCCAACCATAATGATTTAGGCAATTTGCAGCCCGGTCTGGAAATTACTTGGAGCGTGTCGACAGATATGGAAGGAGGGATTTAATGATAAAAATATGGCGTAACTCCTACTTTAAGATCAAAACAGGCTAAAAATTATGCAAGTAGTAGGTCTCATTTGAAGCTGTAGTTTGGGGATCATGGGTACTCCAGCAGGATGATACAATACGGACACAGTTACGCAAGTAATTCATTAAAAAGTGAAAGTGGCTTTTATCTATTTTCTCAATCACTTGCATTCCTTGGCTGTAGAAAGTTTTTGTTGGGTTCTGTTTCTTCCAGTTATCCACAGAAGAGCAAGAAAATCATTGCTGAAGGGCGAACAACGCCAACACCTCCTACTAGCCTTATTCGGTGATGCCTAATGGTGCGATAATAAAGCTAATTATATGACGCTCATGGCTGCAGTGGCCTATGGAAATACTGAGAGTGAAAAATAAATGAGCCAATTAACTCACAGAGTTTCTATAAGGAATCTTCTGCCAGTGTAGAACACAGAATTTACGTAACACATTTTTGTGGTACATACTGCACAAGCAAAACATAAGGCCACTGGCATGTTAATGCTCATGAAGAAAGACCAGTGGAAAACTCACATAAAATCAAAGGTGACCTTTTGGAGACTCGGTACAGGAAGAACTGGCTCATACAGAGTGAGACTGGAACCCTTTGCTATTTTTGCTATTAAAGGCAAGTGTGAGATGTATGTGGAGGGTTAGAAATTGATGTTAAATTTTTATTTAGGATAAATTTGAGTGTATTATTCCCATTGGTTATTATTGACAACATGTGATACATTCATTTATAAGTGCATTTTGGTTGCATGTCTAAATTACAAAAAAAACAAATACAGCACGCTTGTAACATAAAGGACAATCATAACTGTACTTTGGTAGAAGGTTGAGCAGACCTTCACAGACTCCTTGATGTGCTATCCTGGATAATCTTTCTGAAGAATTCATAAAGTTTCCTTCAAGCAAAATTGTGACAGGGCTGTGGTTTTTTGACATAACAGCTCCTGGACATCAACGGAAACATTTATTTGTTTGGAGACAGAGTTGAAAACATTTTACACCTTCCATCCTGCATAGGGTGCTCTAATGAGTGCTGTTTTTGCCAAACTGCACATTTATTACATATTGAAAGTGACATTACATCTAACTGTGTCTCCACAGGCTAAAAAACAGGAAAGTTATTTATCATATGGCTTTTTACTCAAAGGAAATTTGTCTGAACACACCTGAAACTGGAGCTGGCCTCAGTGACTGCCACGACATGTTTTATGATTTAACCAGATATATCATAAACTCAATATATGTCACTCTGTAGTTTTCTGTTACATTCTCCTTTTAATCTGTATTGCTCAAATATACAATAAAAACAGTAACTTATACTTGGCGTGGCAGTGAAGGCAAGACCAGCTGCAATACAACAGATAGAGAAGTGAAAGCTGACAGATTTAAAGCTTCTTGTTTTTTTAAACTTCATATTTGATTTTTAAGTTATTTTAAGCAGCTGCCAGTGTTCCTCCCAGCACCTTTCCAATGGTGTTTGTGAGGATTCTTGAAAGTCTTATCATTCCTTCTTTTACAGAGTCCATTATCCTCTGATCTAAATTAAATCATCAGATTTTTTTTCTTTTTTAAATTATGCCGTGAACTTGGAGGCAGAGAACAAGAGAGAGTGAAGACTGCTCAGTAATGGGTCCAACGCTGGTAGCTGTTTTGGTTTTGATGGAATCACACTGGGAGTGTTGAAAAGCACACATTCCATCACATTTCCTCGTCTGCAGCCTAATCGGGGGGCTGCTGTGATTTGTTCGATGCCTGGTGTTATTAGCTTTATCTGCATCTGCCTGCCACTGAAATATGCTGCTACTCTTTGCTTCCGAGGCTTCATTTGGAGATATGATCTAAACTAACTTGACCCCACGTCTACGGCCTGAACGTCATACCAACAACAGGCTAATGTGTGGCTAGCTGTGGACGAGGTCATTTTCACTGTGGGACAATTACATAAGAGCACACTGGCTGTCGTAAAAGGCTTTTATAAGATGCCACAGATTTCTTCTACAGTAGCAGCAGAGGCAAGTCCCTTATTAAAGTGCCTTATGCTGTGAAATGAAGGACTATGAATACATTTATAGTTCAATAAAGTTACAGGTGGTTTATTTAAATGTTCTACCAGCTGGTTTGCTTGCTGGACTGTTCTCCTCTCCGGCCTGTTTACTTCAACACACAAGAACCCTTCCTTAAAGTTTTCTAAGCCGCTAGAGATGCCATTTAGGCCAAAGAGACTGTTGCGCAATAAGCACTTTGACCTCCCAGTAATCTTTTCAAGCTACTTCACTGTGAATTAAGTGAAACTCGCAAAACACTTGTCTGGTTAACAGATGTTTATTTGGGGAAAATGTTTTAATCATCTTGTGTTTTTGTTTTTCACACCATGAATCACATTTTGTGCTGCATGCAAACCTCAAACCTCAGCCAGTATGTTCTGTTTGCAGTCTTTGATGAGCCGTTGTTAAAAGGAAGATGAAAGAGCTGCAAGTATGGCAGTGAAAATAATTCTGATGTGGCTAGAAATATTTGTGTTGTGTGTCGGAGCAGCGGGCAGAGAATCATGGGAGGTTGTAACAGCTAAGTGCTTTTAATCACTGTAAATGTGAGACAAAGCAGATAGCGTGAGGCGGAAATCTGAGAGTCTGCGCTGTCTTGGTTGGTTTTTAGGGGTAGATTTTGTTGCATCTTGTGCAGTTTTCATAAAATCAATTTGCCACTATGCCCCTGAAAAAGCGCAGCAGTTCAGGTAGCAGGTTTTCCCACACCCTCACAGCTGAAACATCCATCCATCCAAGTCTTTACCACATAAAAACAGCAGCCAAAAGAATTTCAAATTTGATGAGTTTTCTGATTGCTTGCTTCCATGGTGAGTGTTTTTCATTACTGCTGCAAAGATGATGAGTCATACTGTGCAGTGGTTAATCTATGCAAGACAGAAATGATTTGGATGGTGGATATTTTAGGTCCAACAAAAGCTGAGAAAACAAAGGAGCCTTTGCTTAGCAGTTGTGGAATTTATTAAGTGTGGGCAATGATAGTTAAACATTTTGGCAAATGGACAACTATGATAAGATACTGAAAGACAGCGGAATGTAGCATAGCAACGTAATTCAGAAGGTCTGTTCATCTTGACAACGTGTGTGCTGATAATTACAGGACTGTAGCGATGCACCTAGCCTTTAAGACAAACTCTATACTTGTCTCTGTGTTTGTATCAATAAAGGTATGCACAGGTTTTCAAGTTCATTTTGTGGTCTGGTTGGAGTTCAGTCTTTGTACTGCCAATCTGTCTAGCTTGTTTTCTGCCACATTTGTTCTTGGTTATAAATGGAATAAGAATGAGAACAACATGACAAATGAATCAACCAATTGATACTGTGATGGCCTTATTTTCCTTTATCTGTTTTACCATCGCTTTAGAGTTAACAGCACAAAAGTTTCACAAAACAGAAGGTCACTGTTTTTCTGGTGCTTAGAACAAGTAGCAGCATCCTTTGTGTGACTAGAAACAATGCAATAGGGATTATATAAAGGGGGTGATTTTAATTTAGGAAACAAACATGTTAAAAATGGAGCAACCAGTGGTCTCTTAAGTTTACAGCAGCTTTTATTTTAGGCATCACTACTCACACACTTCATTACTGAAGTTTTAACTCGATGCTAACAGCTCTGCAGGGCTGTAATTAGGCACAGCAGTCATTTAAGTTAAATGTTATCATTAGCATGCTTGCCAAGTTTACAGTGACAATGCTAATATGCTCATGCTAAGCAGGTGTAATGTTAATCATGTTCATTATTTAGTAGTGTGCTGCCCTACATTTGCTAATTAGTACTAAACACAAAATACAGCTGATGGGAATTTCTTTCGTTTTGTAGGTATTTGGTTATAAACCAAGGTATTGAACAAATTTAGGTCCATGAATATCTGTACCAAGTATTATGGCAATCCATCCAATATTTGTTGAGATTTTTCAGTCTGGACTTAGGAAGGCATGATAAATCTGTGGCCAATATATTATTAGGTTAAATATAGTGGCAAGAAACTTACTAAACCTATTTATACAGCAAGAAAATTCAATGATTATTAAATTATATTATTTAAATATATTGTTCCGATACAGACATTTTTGCTGATAATGTGGAGGTTTGGCTGCCGACCAGGATATCATTAAAAACTCAGCTCTGACAGGGGATCGCTCTCCTCTGCTCTGCGCTCTGTGTCGCTGCCTATTTGCATAAGGACTGAGCTCCTCACACATCTACAGGCAGCAGAGCAGAGAGGCCACTGCAGAAATGGACTTATCCTATTGAGGAGCACGTACCTGCAACACTATACCCACACAACTAATTGCATCCTTTTCCTCCTTCTCCAGATCTATAAAACTGTGGTTACTGGACAATCAAACATGCTGTCACAATCTGGGGTAGCGATTATGTCATTGTTTTACAATTTGCCTGTGCTTATGTGCACATGTATGTTTTCTTTTAATGTGTTGTAATGGAATCAACCTACCAGGGACTGCAGATGAAAATCAGCCTGAATGGCTAAATCTGGTACATTTACACAATGGATCAATCAATGAAGTGCTCATTGTTGGCTTATGTTAATGAATGAGCATTGTAAAATGAACATGAACTTTTGCGAGCCTAATTTGAGCCTAATTAGCTACGTATCTGAAAATTAGTTACCCTTGACACCAGAAGCAGATGTCAGATGCCACGGGGTTGTTGGATAGTTTATTGTAAAACGTCTGCTTTCTAAATAATTCCAATAGCTTCATTGAACTGTTAATCAGTCTAACTGTATGCAGAGTCACTCTTATTGAATTTGTAGCCAATACATGCTTTTCAAGAAGGAGAAAAGACCTGGCTTTAATAAGTGCGCATTTTAAATGAATAGATGTTATTACTAGTGCTGGGCCGTTATCGGCGTTAATGTGCTGCGTTAACGCGAGACTCTTATCGGGCGATAAAAATAAATATCGGCGTTAATCTATTCTCAAAGTTGGGTTGGGAGCTGGGTCTATACTACGCAAGCTTGATATTTTAGCGCAGATGTATACCTA
>JAPMOB010041176.1:0-15334 GCA_029875015.1 Lepomis gibbosus | reverse complement strand
AAAATAGTAATTTGTGGCCATGAATTATTATTTTAATGCCTCAAATTAAAAATTCGTGGCCACGAAATAATTTAATGTCCGTAATAATTTGTGGCCACAAATAATAATTTTGAGGCCTCAACATTATTATTGGTGGCCTCAAAATAATAATTTGTGGCCACAAATTTTTTATTTGAGGCCTCAAATTAATATATTTTTCATCAATGTCATCAGGGGGGCTCCGTACTATATCGCTCTACTCAAAGGCTCCAGACTCCATTGACAAAAACAGTAGTTTTACCTCACAGAATGCAGGAGTTGCTGGTCTACCGCTGCCTCGGTCAGTTCGTGTCTTTGTGTTATTGTGTGACTTTTGTGTTTTAAAGGGTTAAAAACACCAATGTTTCTCTCTGTAGGGATCCTTTCCACAATATTTTCAGACACTTGTAATAACAATCTACGTTGACGCGGTGAAATAGCAAAGATTACGTTGCAGCCCTGTTACTCAATACAGGACCAGTTCCAAGAAGTGTTGTCCCAATTAGTCACATAGACACAAAACATGGGAAAATAAGGTTGAAAAATACCTAAATTAGCTTTTAACTACCTTTATCAAAACAGGAACAAGGGAACCTTTTCTCGTAAATTAAAGTTAAATAATAATAAATGGATATATCTCAGAAAGGTTGCCAGAGAAAATTTTAAATAAAGCTCTACTCTACAGTGTAAGGTGGATTGGGAGGAGGAGCAGAATCTTGCTCTCTCCATAATAATCTGCTCATTAAAGCATTTTTACAGGGCTGAAGGAGCAGCTGCACTTCTTCACTTTAAGACTGCAGAGTACACTCAGAGTGCCAGGACTGCACTCAAGCCTCCGTCTCAGCAGACATCTACTGCACCGTTTAATACGACTTCCCCACCAGATTTACTGTGATGGCTTTTGAGGCAAAGAGGTATAATATGACAAAACATGGCCCCATAACCCCGGGTTATTCAACAATGTTTAGTGGTGAGACCCATTTAGCTGGAGGATTGGCAAATATATTGCTTTCCTCCCTTCTCGTGTACAGAATTTCAATAAAATGGGGCAGTAAATCAGGCTTGAATTCAAACTTGTGACCGCTTCTTTACTGTATGGGGAGGTGGTGGGGGGTCCATTAATGCCTTGTACTGCGTCATCATTTGCATTTTATCAAAGCAAGGGTTAAACCTGAATGAAATAAAGTGGGACAAAAACTGTACATTATCATTACAAGCAAGAGATACATTTACACTCAACCTATTCTGTTGTTTTGCAGCAATACAGCAGGTGATATAGACATAGAGAATCTTTATGTCTACGATACGTGTGTTTTTTTTCCCATGGTGCCCAGCTCTGAGGGGTTATTTTAACATCTACAACACAATACAGTGTGTGGTTGGGGACACATTGATGGAATGTGAATGTCAGCGGCCTCTTTATTTACTCTCCATATAAAACACTGAGCAGTAATTAACAGCAGGTATCCTCCCTAGCCAGAGGGTAATTGACTGTTTCAAAGCGCCAACACTTCATAACCCAGGTTCTGTGCATGTGTGCGTGTGTGTCTGTGTGTGTGTATAAGATAGAAATGAAGAGAGGGAAACTGTATGTGAGAGAGGAACCGAACATGTATGTGTTTGCGTGCGCGAGTGTATTAAAATTAACTCCTTTATATTCCACTCCTCCCCCTACCTTTCCTCCCCTCCCCTCCCCTCCCTTCCTCCCAGTAAGGATAAGGGTCAGCAGTGGTGGGCAGAGCCACTCAAACGCTCCAGATTTCTTTACGAGCGCATTAACATTCAGGCGTATTCATTATCAGTAAGTGTACTAAGATGGACCAAGCGGAGACCTTGTGCCACCATCAAATGTGCGCTGTTAATTTTAGTACGTGAGCAGAATGTTTGCGAAGGCTTTGCAGCCCACGGCAGAGACTTCCCGATCCACGTAGCTGTCATACATCAGGATTTTTGAAAAGTTTCCGCATGAGAAAAAGATTAAATCAGCTTCACTCTTCTCACACAAAAACATTTCAACTGACTGTCACACTTTTCATAAATCCCTTTTATTGCTGTTCTCATCCCCAACTGGCAGAAACCCCCGAATGACACAGCCAAAGAGATGCACCTTAACCCTTACATGTAAGGAAAGAGAAGCCAGATTTTACATTAAGACCCTCCAACAAACGTCAGCTCTGGAGGGACGATGGATGGATATGAATAATAAAACAATTACAAAGACATTTAAAAGATAGGAATGAAAATAGGATTTGATGCATGTTCGTTTTTTGTATATATTTCAGCCGGACTGTAAACTAAATGTTTTTGTTATCAATGGCTGAAACTCTGCGGCCAATAGGGGTTTCAGTATCTGATTGGCCTCAGCGTAGATCAGTTTCCAGGATAACTGTCCTACTTACGAGGAATCTGACTGGAGACACCTTAAATTTACTGTCGCTCTACAAACTCATCCAGCATGCTACACTATCCTGTAAACTGATCCAAGGAGAACCAAGTTTATTTCTGCCTCTACTGCTCAGAAATGTTTATTCAACCAAAGCTCTATTATACTGTGTTGATCTTCCAGCCCGCTTTGCCAGTTCTTTAGGGTACATCAGACGTGTAGTAAAGCACATGTTTAGCAGTCACACTCATAAGAAGCATGTGTCTGTGGTCAGCTGCTTCATACTCACATGTTCTTCCCTCCATGATCCTCACAGGGAACATAAAGTTAACGAGAGGCTCGTTAGAATGGGTTAATTACATGCTATGATTGCTAATTGTTTTTTGTTAATTAGGCTTGGGGGGGTTGTGCTAATTGTTATCTCTCAATTCATGTTAATAAGTGTTTCCCAAGTCGTAATTGACCCAACAACAACAGCAGCAGCAGTAGAAACAACAGGTTATCACCAAAGGTGGCTCCATGATTAGGGCTCCTCTGAGACATGCAACCCTGATTGACCATGACGCTAATTAATGTTAATTAGCATGTTAACAGTTACAGGCCTTACTATCTGACAACAGTGGTCTTGGTCTTGGCTGCTTATCTGGCAGTTTGCAGTGGAATGCCTGACATACTGTGAATGCGTGACGCCAGTAATCCAAATGTAACACATACTGTTTTGTTGTTTCAGTGTGTCCTTGCCTTTAAAGAACAACCAGCTGTTTGTGGGGTTTGCTGTGCCAAGTTATGTTGCCCTGTTCATTGAGGCAGTAGAGGGCTGTATGTACTGTCCACTTTGATCAAAATGTACTCGCGAGAGGAGGGACGGGGTTAGGACCAAATTCCCTTCTGAGTTTTAACACCAACGTCTTTTATGTAGATTATTTGGAAAACATGTGATACAACTGACAACTTCAAATGACAAGTAAATCCAAGCATGAGCCAAATGTTTTATTCTTGTGTATACGATGATGCGAACATTTCAACACGGCTCTGTACAGAAACAACTGTATGTTAATACAAAAAAAGATAAAGCAGCACAAACAACTAATGAACAGAGAGGTTTTTCATTTAAATGTTTAACAATAACATGAACAGGCAAAGAGTTAATCCAAAAACTAGACACCCTTCCACAATGTTTCACAGCTTTGGCTCTTCTAACTTTGCAAATACACCCCACTGAAATGTAACCAGGAGGGAATGTCAAGTTCAAAGAAAGCAATAATGCATCTATATAATAACAGCCATAGCTTTCAGAACAGTTAAACTCACACTACCAGTAGTTACTAAATATGTGTTCCAGAAGAAGACTTTTGTGATGTAACTTTAGATACAGAAGCATCCTGTACGTTTTGGCGGTTTAGTTGTCAGTTCTTCGTCTCTTGGGCAGACGGAGCCTCTCTGTGTTGAGGAACTGTTCGATTTTGGAGATCTGGGCCCTGAATGAAGACTGTTGGTCTTCCCTCTCCTGGGAGCAGGAGGGCTCCCAGTCTGACTCAGAACTGGGACCTCCAGCTGAGGTAGGAGCTCTGCTATACCTGGTTTTAAGGAGAAACTAACATTAGCTAGTTTCAGTTAGCAATTATACACTGACAATGATAGAGCTCTTGACATATTATGAAATCACCTTCATATTATGTTAAATAATGGATTTGATAACCTGCATGCTGCTTCAGTGTTAAGCATTATGA
The DNA here is from genome assembly GCA_029875015.1 of Lepomis gibbosus. Classification (NCBI taxonomy): domain Eukaryota; kingdom Metazoa; phylum Chordata; class Actinopteri; order Centrarchiformes; family Centrarchidae; genus Lepomis; species Lepomis gibbosus. The sequence continues at coordinate 11,203 of JAPMOB010041176.1, read as the reverse complement.
TTGAGACGGTCTATGCACTGTTATTCCCTCTTGATGTGGTGGGCAGGGGGATACATTTTGGCTAAGTCTGCTCTGCATAAATATGCAAAGAAAAAGTAAAGAAAATGGCTGTTATTCCCCATAAACTTTACTTTTATGGCCAGGACAGTCAAATAACTAAATGTGTGTCTTTGTCGCATAAAGACAGAAAAAATAATATATGAATCACCACGTATTTATACACAGACTTTGATATTTGCATCACACAGCTCATGGGAAGAAGGCTTGAAAGTACTTGATGGCTGCCGACTCCTTATGTAGAGCTCTTCCAAATATTTCATAAGGCCCAATTTGATGTGCAGTGGTGGCATCAAGTGGGCAAGTACTTTCAAGACTTCTTCCCATGAGTTTTCTCAGGCAAATATCAAAACCAGTGTTTAAATACATTGATTTAGATTCATGGGTCGGGAGGGGGGCATTTTGGATGATCCTCTGTTGTTGCTCGAGCAAAGTAGTACAAAGTCTCTCGTAGTTAAAAGGATGGGGGCCCTCTTCATGTAGGGTGAATATACTTACAATGAGGTGGTCTCCCATGACAGTCTGCTGACTGTGGTGGAGGACGTGGAGACTGGAAAAGCTCTGCTCTCCTATGTAAAAATGACACCAAAAAGTACAAATAGTGGATCTCAAACATCTTCTGTGAAACAGAACTGTGTCTTATAGTTAGCCTGTGAAGAAGAAGCAGTTTAAGGACTCATTATTTCTCAAGCCCCAGTGCCTTCTCGTGAAAGGAACATTAGCTGATAAACAAATGCAGCGCAGACAATAACCAGTGGCAATTGATATGTAACAGTATCCAGCCTAGAGAAAGTAGCCAGGCCCAGACTGAACTCTGTGTGACGTTCCCAGCGTTCAGAGTCTGCAGAAAATAAGAGCTTTGGCCCTCACTACAATTTGTTCAACTATCAGACCACTTTTTTTCTCATACTCGAGGCATGTTGCACTCTATCTCCCTCAATTGCCAGCACCTGGATCTTATAAAACACAGAGTGACAGTTTGCGGTGATGGTGACAAAAGAGAGCCTGAGAGCGTGTGTGAGAGTGAAAAAGCGGAAACCGAGAATGAAAAAGAGAGAACTAGCAAGAGGATGGAGAAAGTGAGTGCGAGAGAGAGAGAGGGATGATGAAGTGAGAGGGGAAGAGAGAGAGTGAGGGGATGGATAAAGACTGAGTAAGTGAGAGAGGAGAGGTACCCAAGCATCATTAGGTAGATTATCCTCCACAGGTCATTCATTCTCTGTCTGTCTGGCTGTCTACAGGACGTCTATAAGTTCAGCACACATCAGCTACATCCTCTCACTCAACACCTGACCTAACATTTGTCAAAGCGTAAAATCTTTCTCACATATTCTGTGCGTTTTGTTAAGTGTATTGGCCTGAGCTAACATTTGCCTGCTCTCATTTTGGACCACAAAAATGTTGAAAAAAGCATCAGAATGTGTCGTTCTTATGAGGACGTGTCAGGGTGATATAGCAGGCGTATTCATTAAGCACTAGAGGGAATTTCCCCTGGGTTCCACTCAGACGCATTATAGAAAATGATAAAACTCAGAATCAGTGGAACAGAAATGACCTCAAACCAATTTATTTGATAGAGAAAATATTTTATAAGGGTCACTCTAACTTCCTCTGAGGCGGCTCATATGTTTCTGTGTGAACATCACACCGTGGCCTGCTGTTCAGCATCAACTCATAATGCGCAACAATGTTGTGGCTTTGCTGTGATGAAATATACTTGGACGTGGGCTTCAGCAGTTAAAATGAAATTTTCCACATAGCTGTAAGTTGAGATCATCCAGTGAGGAATCATTAATACATCAAATGAGATATGGGGCGTGTTTTACCTCTGTTACCTGTAACACTGGGGTCTGTGTCGTGTAGAGGCTGAAGGTTTATGATGTGTGGAGCTCAATATCATTTTTGACTATCAATTCGTGAGTATGTGACAAGAGTATAGCACAAAAGAGCAGCTTCTTACTGACCGTGTCTGCTGTTGCTGTTTCTCTGCAGGTCTCCCCAGGAGCCTTCCACTCTCCCTGCTGGTGTCTCCTCGAGGAAGCTGCAGTCCCACAGACGCTGAAGCCATTCAGCAGATCCGACGCCCTGGTAATCACCAGGGGGGCTAGGAAGAATGAGGTGAGATGGCAAGAACGGCAACAAGGTAAGAATGAATGATTATTAGAGGGGGGTATGAAAGACATATGGACAGTGTGTCAGAGGGTAAACGAACAGTGGAATACTTCTGTGATTCGAAAATGGCAGAATATTTTTTAATGGAAGGAAAGATACAAATGCAACACTAACCTTTGCTGTGCTTGCGTTTGAGGAACATGGGTATGGTGCTGGGAGGATGTCCCAGGGGTCCACCAGGATCACTTGTATTTTGCTCAGATATTGGGGATCCCTTTTCACAGAGACCAAAACAACCATTGTAACAATCCTGATCATATACTGTGTCCAATAACACATTCTCTGTGCCTTAGGACATTTCTCAGTCTAAATGACAATGCATTTTGGATTTTTAAGACATGGATTTTGTTTTGGTGTACCGGACCATTATTCCTATCTGGTCTGATCATATTTTGCACACTGGGGTCACAGGGATACCTGCAGACGCAGCTTTAGAATCTAGTCCAGTAGGCTAAGCAATTTGAGCAATTAGATGATAAGATGGGTTTTTAAAAATCCCTAGTTTACCTAAATTATGAATACACAAATCATCGATTGAAAAGGTGGATTTAAAGTGCATTTCAAAAATGTGTGCATGCACAAATATAATTCAGGTTTTGAAAATCTACATCTGACAGTTTGGGTTTATTTAACCTAAATTTGTGCCTCAAAAATATAATTACTTAAAACCTATAGTCTGCTCTGTATACTGTATTATACAGCTGTGTTACACTGCATCCCCAAAGGCAAGTAAAATGTTATCATAACCAATAGAGATGTACCTTTAAGGCTATATTGAAGGCCACTAAATGGTCAGGGGTTAATATTTTAACTGTAATACCTGAACAAACTGATGTAAGACGGAGACATCTGACTTAGATCTGGAGCTTACAGTTTTTCTCTGAGCACTGCTCCAGTCGAATGACGACCTGTAAGTCTTACTGCTGGGCAGAGGCGACTCATTAGTCTCATCAAGCAGCACTTCTTTCGCTGGAGACTGCTCACAGCGTTTTGAGCTGCCCGCCTCTGGTGATGTATCATGCTTATGGCTTGGATGCGCAGACAGCTTCGCGTCGGTTTCACATTTAGTCGTCTTTGCATCTCCTGCTTCTTCTGTTTCGGCACTTTTCATGTGCTCCTGGCAGCTGCCGCTCTCACCCTCAGATTTAAGATCCACGGTGATATCAACACCAACATCCTTGGAATTAGATCTTTCCATAGGTTTCTGGGTAATCCCAGAAGCACTGCTTTCACGTGTGTCTGCATTTGACAGACTGTGGGTTGGTGCTTGTGGTTCAACCACTGTTCTCACCAATTCCATTTCTTTTCCCGCATGTGTATCACACATTTCATCTGTTTGCTTCATGTCGCTGGTGGTGTCAGAACGATTACTAGGTTGTGTTTGTGTTGTAGTTGTCTCTAACTCTTGGGTATTGACAGCACCATTTGACTGAGCAGCTGCCAGTGCGGTATTGGTCTGTGGGCTACAAATACTTGACTGATGGAGAGGTTCAGAAAGGTCAGTGGGGATATTGGCTGCTAATTTGTCAGATGGCTTCTCTTCCGTGGTTTTCTCGAACACTTGATGAATCGGACTGGGCAGCTGAGTGAGTGACTCAGCAGCGGTTTGGGCCTCATCATGACAGAGGCGTTGCACCTCTTGAATGACAGAGCTTGGTCCTTGGCGGACACTTTGGTGCTCACCAGAACAGACGGTTTGTACTTCTCTCCTGATCTCATATACTTTGTTCACATCGCTGCAGTCAGCTTCCTTCTCACTGACTTTCTGAGAGTGCTTTTGTGAGCAGTCTGAAGGCTCACAGGCAGCCAGCGGTGGCTCAGTGTCCATGAAGTCAATGACCTTCTGTGCGTCGCTCTTCTCCGTAGTCGTATCAGGAGTCGTCTGGCCCGGTATCTGGGATTCTGGTGATTCTGGCACGTGTAACCCTGTCTTCCCTCTCTCCTCCGCTCCATCTGTACCTTCTCCCCCTGCTCGAAATTTTGTTTCTGTTTCAGGCTGTGTGGTGTCCCCTGCATCCTCTGTTGACCGCTGGCTATCCTCTCGTGTGTCCGCTCTATCTGCTGTTTGGGCCATGAGCCTTCCTCTCTCTTCTCCAGCCCTTCCTCCCTCCTTCACATCATCTTTCCATCCCTGTTCTTTCTCACTCATTCCCCCGTTCCCTTCATCACCCATTTCTTTGTCTCGTAAGTCTGCAGATCCATCGATAGACCTGTGGGTCGACACAGGTGATGCGTCACTCACACAGCTACCTTTGCTAATGAGCAGACCAGCACCAGGCACAGAGGAAGCAGTATGAATGAATTCTGAAACTACATCAGGATCACTCTCCCTGGTGTTACAGTAGTTTATGTATTTGTTTAATGTGCCTGTTGTTCCACAAAGATTGGAGAGGTTGTAATGGTTGTTGTTGGTAAGTGGGCTGAGGGACTGTTTAGATTGAGATTGTTGATGGTGCTGAGGGGTATCTTGTCCTGAAAGAGAACACGTCTCACATGTTTAGAAAAAAAAGGTCCAGTCATAAAAATGCTCTTCATTTATAAAAGTAAAATAATGCATAAATATTACTGTTTTACAGCCTGTTTAAAAATTACTTATGTTCTTGGTAAAAGGGTAAAAATTCTCAGAATAGAACAAGTAATAAAACATGTTTATCCACTAAGCTTATATTTAGCTGACTGACCTTTAGCTGATCCAGTGGCAACTAGCGTTGTCCCAACTCCTGTGTCCTCCAGACTGTCTTGGTTTTTGGTCTGAGTAGAGGCCATGTGCTGGACACTGCTAAAGCTAGGAAGCTCAGAGCTGGAGATGGGTTCATCTCCTAAAGTGGGCAAGATGTGGCTGTAAACACTGTGGCTCTCACTGCTGCGTCTCATCTGCGTAGAGAAAAATAAAAAGTCACATGTTTAGGATGCCCAATTGCTTTTATTTCACCTGTTTCAAAAAAACTGACCAAATTCATTCACTCACTCATTCACACTACAGTACGTAAATGGCAAACAGCACTAGTGGCTGAAGGAAGTGAGTTTTCTCTGCTATTTCTCTGCTAGTCACATCCACGTGTTGGATCCACGTCCACGTGTTGGATGTGACTTGCTTTTATTCACACACAAGGGCACAGTTCATAAACAAAGCGTCTTATTTTAGGCTTACAGACAGCTACTCTATCACTGAACTTTAAACGGTTCATTATGGACTGGCAGTGCTTTCCAGCTGCTTTTGTCAAACATTTTGTTAGAACAGCAGCAGCCTCCAAACTGACCACAGCACTAAAGGAATAAAGGCTCAACAAAAAAAAAAACTGCTGACAAGCTTCACAATGGTAGGATTCAAAGGTGATTGTACTGTTTGTTCACGTATTTAAGTTTTTTTTCTGGTATTCCAGTGCAGTTTTTAAGCTCCATGTTGAAAGATTTATTGTAAGACGCATTCTTTTTCTTCCAGATTTGTAAGATTATCTAATGTGTAATAAGCAGATGGGATCTGCTTAGGACCTAGAGAATATTTACATTTCATCTTCATATGAAAAAGATTTATCAGTTTCAGTAGGTCACAACTGAAGTACAACAATTGTTTCATATTAGCTAGGAAAAAGGAAATAAGCTTGTGAGGAAGGAGCCTAAAATGTTACTGAAACAACTTTGTCTCTGTATGCATGGGTGTATTTGTGGTGACATTACTAACTCTATACACTATATATAGGCCACTATACATGTGTTTTGTGTTTGTGTCTGTACCTCCAAATCATATACATGCTGAGCCTGCACTCTGGCCTGTGAGTACAGTTCAGTGTATTTCTGATGAAGCTCGTCGTAAGCCTCTTTCACCGCCTGAAGGTCCTGCTGCTCACTCTTGATGCGGTCCAGATACATTTCCTTCTGTTTAATACAAACGTACATCGACGGATTAAAACACAGTCACTCTTTCTGCTGTTTCAGTGTGACAAACAACAATTAGTCACTAACATTATGGATTTTTAACAGTACAATCTAACCTGACAATTGCTTTTTGTTAGTGTTTGTAAAATGTCCCAATCACACTTCGCGTCTCACACCACAGTCTTTCTTCTACCTCTTTCTCCCAGCTGGTCTTGGAAGCAGCGAAGCTCTCCATCAGTTGGGCCACCTTGTCTTCCATTGCCTTGCTTTTCACCCCGAGTTCCTGCTTAAGGGCCTGCCATAAAATTAATCACCCATAGGATTTTTAATGCAATACTAAATTTTTATGTGTTTATTTAACGTGAACAGAAGGTCTTAAACAGGGCAAGGAGAGAGAGGGGGATTCTTGCTAATACAAATCAGTTGGCTTGTGTCATTTTAATAATGATTTTAATAAATGAATGAGTAGGTGAATTAAAAATGAGAAGGGGGTACAGAGAGAAGAAAAGAGAATAATAAACTGTAAAGCCATAAATGGAGAATAAACACACTAACTATCATTCAGTTGCGGAGGGGACCATATTCCCTAATGTATGTGTTGTGATGTACAACTCCACATTCATCACATTTATGTGAAGAAACGCTGGTCGTCATTTATTTCTGTCCTTGTGTAAATTCACTCCATAATCATTTAAAAAGACCCTGAAAAATTCCCGATCTGTGTGGGACCAAAAGGTGGCGCAGGGTTTCATCTGGAAAACTACAACACATTTTATAGCATTCAGATCCATTTTACATACATTTGCTTCCATCTTTTAAAGCATGAACTTGATGAGTATGTGAACCCAAGACACCGAGCGGGAAGTGAAGAACTGGGACAAAAGTTTTCACACCCAGAAATACTTCTCCTCTTTTATTTCCTTGTTACTTTTAAAAATATTTGCTCCTGAATTACAACCGTTTAGAATAAAATCAAACAATTTCCAGTTTCAATCCGAATGATTACACAGTATGATGTTTTCCACATGTTTTCCAGCTTTATCTGTCCTAAAAGATATATTTAAAAATACACTAAAAAACAAATGTATGTGTCTAAATTCCAGACAACCTGTCTTTTCTTTAACATGATCGTATAACAGAATAATAACACTGTTGGTTTAGACATGTTGTCTGACTCCTTCCCTCTTCTTCTTCATTATCTTTATTAGTTCAGCAATATTGCAGCCAATTGTGATAAAAAAGCAAAATGTAAAACATGATGATATACCAGGTCTACGGTGAAAGTTCTATTATAAGTAAGGTTTCTTTTCTTTACTCGTTCGCTATCTGCTTTTGAGCTCAAAATTGAAATAAAATGCAAGGAAACAGTAATAAAAATAAGCAATTTAAGGCCATGTATGGGAGTAAATCTATGTGTATGTACATTTATGTCTAAAATATGAACAGTTATATACTACTGACCTGATACTGCTCTCTTTGTGTTTGCAGCTCCACCTCTACTCTGCTCACTGTCTGTGTCTGACTCAACATCAGCTGCTGGGTGTGCTGCAGAGATCTTATTACCTCCTGTACAAACAACACACACAATATAGGTATCCACAAAGAAGCAATAAGACAACACGGTTATATGATGGCAAATGTTGTTTTACAATTTTTGCTATTTTAAATCATAAAAAGTGAAATACAATTTCTTACAGTGGAAAGAAAGACACTTCTTTTAGCATTGCTTTGGACAGTAAAGCAGCCTTTGAACATATAGAGAAAAAGGTTATGGTCACATGTTTTCTTCCTTTTTTTTGTTTTCTTTACCTGCTTTTCTGCTCGTACCGCAACATTTTCCTCAAGCAGTTTCTTGTTAATTTCAGTTTCCTAAACATGCAAAGGTAATTATGGATCATGGCAAACAGTCAATATTGTTGCGTGATTTTCATAGAGATCAGTGTCAACTAGGTTTGGAGTTGCCAAAAATTTTAAAAGTATTGTTATTTACTGATCATCATTTACCATGTTCAGTTTCAGTTTTAGGTGCCGCATACGCTGCTCTCCTCCTGTAGGACTATGAGTCTTGTCATGTCTAACTGACGCCATCTTGGTCTTGATCAGCTTTGTACTAACCTCCTCCAGCTCCTGAGAAAGCACCGTGCATTCAAACATGTCAAAAGTACAGAAATGACTCAAGTCGACTACTCAGGATTTTGTTTAAATACTTTAATACTTTTTCTTGTGCAGCCGTGTCATTGGCTGTGACAACAAACAATCATAATTAAAGTGTGACGACTTCTTCACCTCAAATAATTCCAAATGTTAAGGCACTTTCCACATACCTTCTTTAGTGACACAATGGTTGCTTCTTGTCTTCCATTTGCAGAAGTCAGTTTCTCATTTATTTTCATGGCCTCATTAACTGTAAGAATGGCACGCAAAATAAGCAACAATAACTTGATTTCAAAGTATATATAATATCAGCTCCGGTAGCTGAGTATTTTCTCTCTGGTTGCCCTGTGTTGTTAAAAGTTTCCAGCAACATCAAAACTTTTTTTTTAAATCACAGCCATGGTAAAATAAGTCAACTGTATCTCTATCACCTCTTAATAAACAGAAATACTGTGGCTTGGGAATTTGAGATGAATTTGTTTAAAAATGTCTTTATGTAGCTGTGACAGTGTAATTAGATTCAATTTGAGATTGCCTGATAATACAAAACATTCGGGAGATGACGTACTGAATGCTGTACACACACATCTATTAAATCTGCACCTCTAAACGGTGGATCACGTGAGATTTCAGATGCTATTTGGCACTTACACCATCAAGAGCATACTATTAACAGTGACAGACACTTAGCCTCCAAAAACGACATGATACTGGGCAACAAGTCGTCTCAGAAAACACAGCTTGTTGAGCCTTGATGCACCTGGACTCTACTGTCAGCTGACAAAAAGTAGAGTAAGCTACATTGGATACATGGTCACAATAGTGGCTGAAGAGCAGCAACACATCTCATTTAACAACAGGATGTATATTTGTTGTCAGTAGCATGCACCTATGGAGCCATGACCCGCTGGGTGGGAATATTTTATTAGCTCACATAAAGCCCAGTGCTAGCAGCTAAGCACTGTCTGACACTACACGTTGTTGCTGACCTGGGAGATCTCTTTATAGCCACAGTTTACTCTGGAGGAGCATGACTGACTCTTGCTTATTCACTAGATCTTGACCCCAAAATAATATCTTTGAGATGACGCGAAACTGGATATTCGCAGGAATTAATGTGCTGCTGAGTCATTCTACTGTATCAAGCCAGCGTGGTCCCTGCAAATTGTTTCCAGCACCTTGTTACATTCACACCCTAAAGAATTCAGGCTGTTCTGGAGCAAAACAGGGGCCTCTTCTTTTTTAGGCACACTACCTCAGTAACAGTCAATAGCACATACTGATGATGTACTGCATGAATCCTGATCTATGTAGAACATCGTTTGTTCAGGCAAATTATCCACGGCATAGTATAATTTGTAAAGCTACAGCCATCACCACACAGAAAAACAACTATATAACAGCCCATCTGTGTACGTATCCACCGATATATCCATTATTTACCATTTTGCTCTAGCTTCTCGTGAGCCTGCTTGATAATGGCACACTGCCATGACAGAGCACTGAAACGTTTCTCAACCTCCCCCAGCTGGTTCAAGTGGCTGTCCTTTGACCTGCTCTGCAACGCTAGTTTCTGTTCCTGTGGAAGGAATATAGTTCAAACAGACAAAGAAATGAGCATGCAAGTTTTATTTGTGTGTGATTTTAGACATAGCATGTAAATGAGTGAGCTTTAGAGGTGCTGGTGGCCAGGTTTTGTTACCTCTGGACTGAGCCAGGCTAGCTGTTCCCCCTGCTGTCAGTCTTTCTGTCAAGCTAAGCTAACTAGCTGCTAGCACTAGGTCCGTACTTATTTTGTCAGAGATGGAAAACTACAGCTGTCAAGTTAGATTGTGGTCTAACACAGCTAACGCCTGTTTCTGTCTGTGGGATGAGGGACTCAGCTCAGCGCATGCCTCAGAGCGCTTTATCGCTCTTCCAACTGCCATTATAGTTTGATTGTCTGTATCAAGCTGAGCAGATTCTTTCCTTCTCTCTCATTTTTACTCCCTCCGATCCCTCTCTCCAAAACACCAGCTCACTTTGACTCCCTCTCACTCTGCTAAGCCGCTGTTATGTGAAGAAGGTTAAACCGAGCGAGGCCCAGTTATAAAATATTTTAATAGAGATATTTTCTCTGCTGTGCTGGCAGTTCAAAGTGTCACACACTCCCTATCCGTTACTTCTGATGAGCTCTTCCCTCCAAACCCATCTCTCCTTAGCACCGTTCCCTCATCCTCCTCTTTTAATTTTTTTCACTCCCACCCATCCTCTGTCAACAATTTGTGTAAGTGGAAAATCTTTCCTTACCAGCTCACTGGATTTCTTCTCCAAGTTGTACTTCAGCAACTGTAACACCAGTAAAAAAAACAAAAAATCAGCAAGACGAGCAGAGCATTATGGGTTAGGGTGTGTGACTTTGAACAACGTTCCCCACTCTTTTCCTCAGGATCCAAAAAACTGAAATGAGATGGTCCAAGGCAAACATAACACACCATTATCTGTGTACACATTAAATCAAGTTGCTACATATTTATACAATGCACACACACAGAACTGCTACTGAATGGGCCTCAAGGTGATATTGATTAGTCAGCTCCTGTTTCCAAGGTCAAGTCCTTATGTATTTGTATTTAAATATGGTGTTACTATATTATTTAGAATTGTATACATTGTGTATGTTCTATGTATTTTTCGTATACAAATATGTTATATATTCAATTATTAATTATGTTATATTTTTCATCAAATGAGCTTCCTCTCTATTAAGGGCTGCACTAATGACGATCTTCATTACTGATAAATCTGTCGATTTTCTTTTTTTAAATTTTTTTTTATACCATTAATCATTTAGTCCAGGGGTGTCCAAACTACGGCCCGCGGGTCAACTGCGGCCCGTTGTCTGTTTTGAATTGGCCCGCAGTAAATTCTAAAATTATAATGGAATATGGCCCACACATGAAAC
>JAPMOB010041174.1:0-18771 GCA_029875015.1 Lepomis gibbosus | reverse complement strand
GTTTTATGTTGACTATCCAACATAAAACTAACTTCAACTTGTTGCAGAGAGGAAATCTGCATTCACAATAAACAAACATGGAGGAGAGTGAAGGTTACTCAGTAATACTGAGCAGGTGGACTCCGTATCTCACCGCCCTGTATTAACCTCACCTGCCCAGAACCAGAAACATGTCATTGAGACGTTAATGATGAAGAGATCGTTGCCTGAGGTTTTCTCGCTCATCCAAACTTCTCCTTTTCTTTTCCGTCTGTCTCGACCTCACCGCCTAAACTCACGGGCTTATTTATAAAATGCCAAAATGTGAATCACTACACGCACGCGGCTTCTGATGGAAGGCAGACTGAGTGAGGAAACACCTGTATGAGGCTTCGTCCTGGCCGACAGACCAGAACCTCTTGTGACGATCCTTCCTGAGCTGTTCTGCAGAGCCGCCGTGTTCGGTGTATGACGCTCTTTCAGTACTGACGGCGCCCATTTCTTCCTCCCTGCTGCTGGAGGCCCTCAGCTGGGACAGGTACTCTCAGCGCAGTCAGAGCGTTTGTAAATAGCATCTGTCTGTATTTCTTTATTTCATCTCCTCAGCTCAGACAGACCCTGGACGAATCACTTCCTCGTCTTCTTGCCTTCAGCATGCTGACTTTGCTTTTGTAATACATAACTTCAGCATGAACACACACGTGGATATTTGGCGTTCTCCTTCACGCCGACCATGTGCTGCCGTCCAAACTCTGCAGATGTTGTTTCCTCACGTCTGACCAAAGTTTCCATCTTCCTGTAAAACCACTGGCTGACGGGTGAAGCGTTCAAACACATCCGGTTTAATCATCACACGTGGTCGGCAGCGATGAGTGCTCGCTACAACATCCAAACCCGAGCGAAGCCGCCCGGTAAAGGATCCGAGCGGAGGTTAAATGAATCACACTTGATGTTCTCTCCCGGGTCTCCCGCCGCGCTCCCTCCTCTCTCGCAGAAACAATTGATTAGTGCTGAGCTCTTAGGCACGGTCATTTGCCAGCGATGGAGGCTCAGCCAGTGTGAATGTGGTGTCCTTGCAGATTTAGTGGTCACTTCTCTCAACTTTGCCCATTAACCTGAGTGCAGCAGGCAGTTTGCCCCCCCCACACCCAAACACCGCGGGAACATTTATTACCCAGGGACACTCTAATGGATCCCAGTTAAGGTGTGTTAACAATTTTTCTATTGATTAATTGGAAGAGAATCGTAGCCAGACTAACTTAGCCCGGGAGATTTAGTGGCTTTTAAGGTAGTAGCGATGAATATAATGCTTTAGAAAGAGCTTCTGTACATTATATATATGACACCTGCTACATTAAGCTACATTAAGCTTTAATACGTCTTCATTACTGGCACTCTGCCCAACCCCTTCAAGGTTGAAATAGAGATCCACCTTTCATTATACCGCCCATCACGGCTCTATGGAGGGATATCAAATAATAATGGAATTGTTGAAACAGTTCTGCCTGAGTTGTTAATGTTAATCGATGTATTAAATATTAAAGATTTCCATAACAGGACTTTGAACTGCCGCCACACGTCTCCCACCAGGACCATTCAAACCGCTGCAGAGGAAGAACTCTCATCTCCGCGGTAATTAGGCAAATCAGAGCATGATGACAACCTCCTGACCTTTGACCTGCCGACCCCTCGCTGCTGCCGGACAACAAGGGGAACTCAAAGACACGTTTCAAACGCTCGCCATAAACCCACCACGACTTTAAAGGGAAACTTGTTTAATAGTCATAATTAGTCCGAATGCAGGAAACGGCTGAGCGATCAGAGACTTTATGAAGTCTGTAAATAAATCCTGTGAGAGTCACGGAGCTCCGCAGGATCTCCACTCACTCCACAAAACTTTGTGCCAAACATTCAGCCGGCAGCTTCTCGTTTTAACTGACCAACGCTGATTAATGTGAAGGAAGGAAGGAACCGGTTTGTCTGTAACACTCTATGAACTATCTATGAATCTCTTTCTGCCTCCTCTCTGCTCGTTCTTTTAAAATCGGTCAATCCCTTTTTAAGTAACGTCTGTTTCTCGATTAAGATACTTTTACTTGTAGTATTTCCGAGGGTTGTTTTTACTTCTACTCCATGTGGGAGCTGTAGTTATGAGTTTCTAATGCGATAACAAGCATTCAGCTCCACCAATTCAACATTAAAGGAACAGCTTTTGGTAAATCCTCTGTGGCAGAGAGACAGATATTGAGAGCCATTAAACTCTCATAAGGAGCTACAGCAGCATAGCTGGTTAGCTTAGCTTAGCATAAAGACTGGAAACAGGGGAAAAGGTAAAAGTAATCTGAAGCTGTCTAACATGCTGCTTTGTTTTAACCAATTAAAAAAAACTGCAGTTTTATTATTAAATTGTGTGCGAGACAGTTTGGTAGCTGGGAGCGGTGACGTCCGGGTGTCTGTGCACCCCCCCGAATAATATTACAAACAGTACGCTCTAGACATTAAGTGCAAAGAGATAACTATATATATAACATTTTATTGAATTGAAATTATAAAAAAATCAAAGATTATGTTTAGTGGCTGGTCAGAATCTCCTTGGGGGGTCAGGACTAAAACCCTGGTACAAACATCAGTAAAAATTAAAAGAATAAGATTAATATGATATAAAACTCTGAACGGAGAAACTCTGCAACAAGCCTTCACTTTATTAATCCATTTTGTTGCTACTACTCTTAATTAAATGCAGGACCTGTGCTTACAGTGGAGTATTTCACAGTAAATGAGAACTTCAGTAAAGACTCTGAGTGCTTCTTCCACCATGAACGTGACTCTGGTTGATGTGAAGCTGAGTCACTGAAGATCATCTGTAAACTGAAAAGCCTTGGTGTTTCTCCCTCCAGTGCTGCCTGTGTTTGGTTCTCACTGACATTTGTTCGTGTTTCTCTGACCTAGCGCCCGTGTTTTTTTAAATCCATAGCTCATCTGCAGCCATGTGTGTTCGCCCTCAAACAAACACTCATCCTCTTACAGGCGAGAATCTCTCTTTACCAGCACTTCAGCAGGAGACCCGTGTGCAGACCTCGGCTCGGGACGCTCAGTCCTCTGGATGAAAGGTATTCCGGCCGCCGCACACGACGCAGCAAAAATAAACGCCTCGCAGCGAGCTAACGTCAGAGTGGCGAGGAGTGGAGGCGTGCTCTGTGCCCAGTGTGTGGAGAGAAAACAGCCTCCTCCGCAGGACGCCCCCGCCGCCCACACAGTCAACCCCAAACCTCTGTTTCTTTTTCCTTCCGAGCATCCAAAGCCTTACTCATGTTTGGTTTGTAAACCGTTTGATGACGGCGAGTGTTTCCAAAGTCAGCTCATGATTCTTTCATAATGTCTCATCATACAGTTACAGGTCACATTCAGACATCAGAGACACAGGACCACGTATCTGATCTGCAAGAGTCCAGCAGAAAGAAGACCAGCTCGCCATCTGTCCTGCACACAAAGCTGTCGCCAACGTCCTCTCGCTTGGTCTCTCTGTTTCTCTCCGTAGCGTCCTCTTCGGTTTTTCCTCTCTGCCGTTAGCTAACGTTACGTTGAGCCCGGTTATGTTGCCCGCTCGCCCAGCGCCGCTCTCAACCAGCAGCATCATTATGTTGCTTCAGGCTGTTCTCATCTCAGAGCGTCGAATACAAACGGCTTCAGAAAAAATGACAAGCGTACTTATTTGACACAAAACGAGACGCTCCTCTATTACAAACAGAAGTGAGAATGTGACGGACGGTGCAGCGAGGAAACCTCACTCCCAGACACCTTACGAGACGCATTGGCGACCGACGAGCAGCCGGACACAATAGCTAGCTTGTGTTGCTGCGACGTAGCAAACTGCAACCTTTCATAAGGTCGCTTAAGGTTTAGCTTCAAATAACTACGTCACGCTGTCTGAACGCGTAGGTAATGACTGTGATGACAACGCATTGGTTTCTTCAAACGAATTACTGTAACGTCAAATGAGTGTTTTATCTAGTAACTTTGCTAACATCAACCCCAGATTTATTGCTAGTTGTTAAACCTCTAAGTCTGTGAAACCTCTGGCTGATTTACTTTGCTAACAACCAAACATCAAGCGAGAGCAACAACACAAGACACAGCTAGTAAGTTAATACTGACGAGTCCAGCAGAACGAAGGCCAGCTCGCCGTATGTCCTGCATCCTGTCAGCTCCTTTAGCTCACACCAACAAGTTAAAGCCAGTTTGATATCTACTCTTGTCCAGTCTCTTGCTTGTCAATCTCTCTTTTTCTCTTCCTCATCTTCTTCGGTCTCTTCAGCCTCTGCAGTGATACAGAGCTCAATAAAGAACTCACACTGTACATTATTTGTTGCTTCTTCTCAAAGCTCGCTCCAGAGGTTTGTTTGCCGTAAAACAAAAACAAAATCCTGCCCGCGATGTCAACGTCACACGGTGCCATAACCAGGCGCTCTGGGCCAGTGTGGTAATGACGCCATACAGCCTCTAACAACTCAGTGCTCCATCAAAATGATTTTGAATATTTCTCTTTAAATTCAGTCCAGAATAAAAATCATAAATCCACCAGAGAAAAGATTCTGTAGAACTGAACTGAGAATGTTTTTAAGTTTTCTTCAGGATCGCAGTAATCCAGTGAGAGATGTCTGTTCATCCATGCTAACTGCTAACAGCTAAATCAGCTGCTTTTACAATAGGCTGTGTTTGAGAAGGAAGGCAGTTGGCTCGCTTTCAAGTGTCAAGTGTTTCAAACAGCCTTCTAGGGCAGCACTTACAGCAACGCGTGGCGTCAGCACGCCGTCTTGAATCTTTTCTGGCTGTCAGAAGAGACATTAGCCTTAGCATCAGCTAACTAGCTCTTGAAAAGCCAGATTGCTAACAGATACATTCTCACCTCTGCGTCCAAACTGACGCTTTCAGACAGCGTGACAAAGCGTAAGGATTTTCCGCCAAAGGTAGCGGAAAATCACACTTGATGTTCTCTCCCGGGTCTTCTCGGGTCTCACGCCCTTTAGCGTCTGTATGAAACGCCCTCGCTACGTTGCAGCGACACAAAGGAGGCTAAACCTACCTTTCAGCTGTAGGTTTAGCCGGACGACATGCGTAAAGTCGGTGACTTATGTTTAGGTACTAACATTTCTGATGGTTGCGGTAAAGGTAGGGGGGCTTCAGGGGGCTGTCAACACCTTTAACACGAACGTAGCTAGCTAGCGCTAGCTGGCACTTCTGGTGTGTACGGGACGCCCCAGATCGTCTCAGAGATGTTAAACTACGTTTTGTCACTTTTTCTGAAAGCGTTGGTATTGGACCTGAGATGAGAACGGTCTGGATAGTTCAGTGTGTAGTTCTTGCTAACTTTTCAAAATGCAAAACATATATTTGTAAATGAATTCGGCAGCTGAGACAGCAGTTTAGCCTGTGTGGAACACAGCTGGAGTATACAGGGGTGTTGGGGGCCCCACAGGGTCTGTGCTAAGCTAACTGGCTGCAGCTTCATTTTTAGAATACAGACATGAGAGTGGCATCAATCTGAATTTCCACCTCTGTTAGAAAGAGGAGAAGAAGGTTTCACTTAATGTGGAACTTTAAAGTTTGAACTTGTAATGAAACGTGCTGTGTGGATGAAACTGGCCTCCGCAGTGGAACCAGCGTGTTGTTTGTGGTTTATAGATGTAAAAAAAAAAGAGCAGAACCAGGATCGTGCAGCTGCTGACACTGACGGCTTGAAGGAATTACTGGAGGAACAGCGTTTCGTCCATTTATTGTTTAATGCCACATTAGCAATCTGCAGTGTTTTGGAGTCGCTGCCAGCGGAGGCAGCTCCGGGCAGATGGGCCGGTCTGTAAGATAGATCCACTGCCACATAAATTCCCTGCCGCCATCAAAAGCCAAAGGAGGGAAACAGCACTAACAGCGTGTTATGGTGGGTCCGGAGCCGCTGCCAAAAGCAACAGTTCATGCTTTTTCCCTATTCAGACATTTGAGGGATAGATTCAGATGTTACCTCTCATTAGTATTACTGAACAGCAGAAACAAACAGAAAGCACTTACTGTCAGGGAGGAAACAACCCGCTGCTCACAGCATTCACAAAACGCATAATTAGACTGCAGATGTGCTGCGTTTTCCTTCCTTTGTCCTCAGTAGGAATCAAAACCACAATAAAGCTTTGATTGCATGAATTAATCAGCTGCAGTTGTCTCTCAGCCGTACGTATGGAACAGCTGCTGCTGCTTTTACACCTGAAATCATTTCAACTCTGAACGTTTCTGCGGCAGCTTTCGCTGGCAGACACATGTTGAGTCTGTCACAGTCACACTGCACCACCTGCTTGAACAAACAGCAGCGCGTTGATGCCCGACAGCCAGCAGAGACCCGGCAGGACGCCTCATCGGGACCCTGCGACCTCCAAACAAAGGCGTGATCCGACTTTAGAGATGCTGGTCAGCAGTTAAACACTCACTCACCACCTGTGAGCTGTACACCTGTAACTAAAACGGATTTGACCTCCTTACAGGACCATTAGTCGGTCAAAAGAAAATGCTATCAGGTAATTAATATTCAAACTACTACTGAATCAGAATTACCAGCTATTTACTGATATTAGAATATGTAAAGTTGTTTATTCGGCATTCATGTAATAATTTTAAATAAATGCATATGTAACTATTAATAATGTAGTTTGATATTGCCAAGAACCAGCTTCAGATTTCAGTCATTTAGACTAATTTCCCAAAAGTGCACCGTTTCTTTATAACTGATTAAAAAGTGTCTAACCCTGCAGAGAAAGTCTCGCTGTGTGCAACAGCATATCCCTCGTGTTAATCATTTATGAATGAAACAAACGTGATCCCACTTAAAAGATGCATTTTATTAGTTAAACAGCCACTTCAGCATCCTGTGAGCTGTGTAGCGGTGAATAAAAGGGACTTGACCTCCGTTCAGTACCATTAATCGCTTCAAAAGAAAATTCACTGGGAACTGAATCAGAAAGAGACACGTCTGTGTCCAGGAGCCCGCTGTCTGCCCAGGACAGATACAACTAGCAGCTATTTACTCTTTTTATTTTATATCAGAATATGTAAAGTTGTTTATTTTACTATTACACTGAATACATGCATATATGTAACTATTAATGATGTAGTTAGTTATTGCTAAGAACCAGCTTCAGATTTCATTTTGACTAATTTCCTTCTTAAAAACTGATTAAACATTTTAAACCAGCAGAGAGTTCACTCCTCAGTGTTTTTATGCACATTTTGAAGTGTCGCCTTAGAAAAGGTTGATGGAAACGGCTAAATTCTCGCTTGAGGTGGTTTTTGCCTTTGGCTAAAAAGAGTAAATGCGCTAAATGGGAGATGGAAACACTTTCGCAGAATAAGTTCTGACCTAGTGAACGGAACTAACTCAGGGCTGATCAGCTGTTTCCACCGTCGGCCTCTTGCCAAATATTCCCATAACGTGCGGAGACATGGATGAGACATGAAGATCAATGGCCATCAGGTCCCTGCGACTGTTTTTGTTTCTGGTTTGAACCCAGACGTCTTGTTTATTACAGCCATGTGTTACGTCAACTACTGACCTAACTGTGCTCGCCGTAGTCTGGTTTATTCGCCTCAAACCAGCCGAAGGAAACGCACATGTTCCACATTGACTATTTTTTCTCTTTTTTTATGGACATTTCAAAAGTCCACTTAAAATTCGCGTGACAGTTAGATGCAAAGATGACTAGTGATGGACTCATCCCTCCTAAATGCAGCACAGGAAGCCATTCCTGCCTGTGGTCATCAAACTATTAAACTCCTCCCTCAGTAGGTCATTGAACCTTGAATGTGCAGTAAGTCACGCACTGTGTAGTATTCTCTGTTTTAATATTCAGGCTACTCTCTGGTTTTTAAGGATTTTTAAGGATGTGTAATCCAACCACATCAACTCTATCAGTGCTCATTATTACTACTAGTATTTATTCAGTACTACTATTCGTTATAACAATTCTGTTAATACTGTTTTTATTTATGTTCTACTTCAAATTTCTATTATTCTCCTTCTTACCTTGATGAGCAACGGAACAACTGCAACTAAGAATTTCCCCTCGGGGATCAATAAAGTATTTTAATTTCTGTCTGTTGTATTTTTCACATTTCTGACCTCTGAATTCATAAAACAACAAAGTGTAGGCGGATCAATCAGTAAATTGCCTTTAACGTCCTATTCAAACATTATCTGGTGTCACGCCGGCCCAGCAGGCAGCAGGACAAGTGTATCTGTGGCGAGCAGACATTTGTTGAAGCCACCGCTTCATTCTGTCGTCTCCGTCGCCACAATTGACTTGTCATGTATTTTCCAGCTAATTAGCTCTTTTAAATCAGGGTTATGTAAGGCGGGCATTGATAAGAACACAGCGGTAAATTGACCGTGTAATGCTGCCATTCATTCGGGGACAATGACCCCCTGTAGCGATAATCGGGATTAATTAAAGACCGTTAAGGAAGAGTGATGGCGGCGCAGCATGCATGCTGGGTAGATAGCGGGGCTCTCTCTTTAACAACACTGTGATTGGTCAGCTGTTGTGAATGTGTCGGGGTTAACCGGCAGGGACGGAGGGTGACGGCGCTCTGAAGAGAGGCGGGGGCATTTAAACAAAAGGTGGTTGGACGTTTCAGTCCCTCCTTTCAGTCTAAACATTCACACACAGCAAGTGAAGGGAAGAGAGGACGGACGAGCATTTAGATACACGAACAGGTTTTCTTTTCATCTCCAGTGCGACGACGCCTATGGAAGCCCGTTTATGTCAAGAAAACAAAAGAAGACATGTTAGGCATGATCAAAATAAATAAGTTTAAATTCAGATTTATTATGAGTTTTTTTATTTTGTCTAACTAAGCTTCAATAAAGGAAAACGATGAAATAAGTAACTGAAATATTAAAAGATTTACCAAATGCTCTGAACGCACAGACTCACTGTGGAAATCGTTGTCCATCACAAATAAAACCCACTCTGTCTTCCATCTGTTAATATAATTATTAATGACATAATAATATAATTTAAAATCACCCTAGGGGCTCGGAGAGGAGATAAAAGGAGCTTCGGGAGAATCTCTTGAAAACTCAGATGTTATTTAGCCTTTAAAATATGTGCCGACAGGATACAGGGGTGCAACATCTTCAATCATTACAGCAACACACTAATACACAGGTAATACTTGTGCAGTGTGGCAGCTGTTCCTTCAGTAGTGGTATGAATGAAGTACGATAACAACAAAAGTTATCAGGTCACAGAAACAGCTGTAGGATGTATAGTCGTTGTTACAGAAGACGGGCCTGACCAGAAACACTGTGGGCCTTTCTCAGTACCACGTACGCCAAGCTCAGACTTGGCAAGTTCGACTCGTACAAACCCCCGAGGACGGGAGCACGCAGTCCGTCATTCTGCAGTCGGAGCAGCAGCGGGCGTGATGACGGTTTGGTGGCTGTGTCGCTGGCTCTAGCAAACAAAATGTCTGAGCAAATTTTCAACTCTGCTCCA
Source organism: Lepomis gibbosus (assembly GCA_029875015.1). Classification (NCBI taxonomy): domain Eukaryota; kingdom Metazoa; phylum Chordata; class Actinopteri; order Centrarchiformes; family Centrarchidae; genus Lepomis; species Lepomis gibbosus. The sequence goes on along the minus strand of JAPMOB010041174.1, from coordinate 9,256 downwards.
TGTTGATAAATCGAGCACAGATCTGACTCAGGAACAGCAGTATCATAACTTACAGCTGTGAGTCTCCTCTGCTATTGCTGCTTGTTGGTGCGAAATGCATTCTGGGATACATGGCTGTCCAAAGTGCATACAAGTCACCACCCAATGCATCCTGGGTAGAACAGACAGAGCGAAAATACATCCAGGTATTTGACTGTACTCTTTGTCTGGATTGTAACAGAACTCGGGCTGATGACGTCTCACAAGAGCATAAGAACACGAGTACAGACGAGAGAAACGCCTCATGACTACAATAAAGAACAGAAAATAAAACCACAGCTTCACACAGTGGTGTCAGATCAGAAAACGTACTACCCCCACTCTTGTTTTCTAATCTGTCCCTTTATTTAAACCCCAGCAAGTATTTTACTGCTCCAAAATCAAACAAATAAATCGCAGGCCGTGATGTGAAGCGTTGTTGAGACACTTCTATGTGCTTCGTCGTGTTGCTGCTTATTCCCCGGGCTTCATCTTCTCTCCATATACATCCTGCTCAGGTTCCTCACCTTCACTTGTAAAAGGAATTTAGGGGTTCACCAACATGTCCCTCCCTGTCAGCCTCTGTCCATTACCCTATGCGTTTTGAACAGTCCCCGAGCGGCGCTGCATGATTGCTGGTGGCTCTGCTGGTTTTCTGTCTTTAAAATCCACCTTCTCTAACCGAGTGCCGCTCCCTCTGCAGCTGCTGACAACCCTCAGACAGGATGCAGGGCTCTCTCCGGGGAGCTGCGAGCTCTCCTCTCCTGCGAGCACAGAAAGGACTTGTCTCGGGTAATTGTGGACCGAACGGCGTGACAGGTAATGGTGCTGCAGGGGAGGGTGAGACAGGGGGGAGATTGGGCCTTGCTCCTCTCTCCTCCACACTGTCTATACAGGCTGGCGGCTTAATTCACTGACCATTAGCCGGGAGATTTGTTATTGCTCACATTTAAAGGCACTGACAGAAGGCATTTCAGCTGCCGGACGGCTCCTCTGCCGGGAATTACAATGAAGGATTTGGCTTCTGCCGCTCTGTTCCCGTCTCCTTCTTGTCGGTCTCAAGTCTGGGAAGTCGCTGCATCCGCCCGCTCACCTCATCATTCAAAACATCATCTTCAGTTCCCCTTCATCACTGTGTCACGTCTGCAGGGATCAAATTGGCTGAGGGTGGTCCCAGTCATGGAGCTCCTGATTTGTCAATCACTTTTCAATTAGCAAATGAGCCCCACCGCTGCCACTAAGGTAGCTCCTGGTCAAAATGACTTCAATCACAGCCCGGAGAAGAGCTGAGGTAGGGCGGAGGAGCGCTGAGCCAGCAGGAATTATCCACTCCTTCACATACAGCAATGAAATTAACTGAATATAATATAATTACCATTATGCAATTGGTTAAATGGTTGGATTCTTAAAGCGAGGCCATCGAAAGGCCAATACTGGACTTTCTCCTGACAGGGAGGAGAAAAGACAAAGACAGTAAGAAGGTGGGCTCACAGCGAAAACACCAAACAATAAAATAACAACATAATACAAAAACAGGATGTCTGCTGTGGAACATACTCTTTCACAGATAGACTAAAAAAGCAGAACTATTACCTGCAACACAACACCTGTTTAGTAAGCAAGCAGATTCACTTGGTGGCGTCTTACTTATAAACCTGCGTGGGCACGCTGTAACAAATGTTACAATACACCATACGACAGCATATGAGGGCCAATGTAGGTTAAATAACAGCGAGCTGGGGGTGTGATATAACGAGAATAAAGATGTGGCTTAGTGAAGCATGGTTAACCTGTATTGATCAAATGCTATGCCTTAGCAGATGTAAAAATATAGAAAAGATCCCCAAAGTCCAACACAGGTAAAAATGTGGCAACAAGAAGTCTGTTTTTTAATTTTAAAGAAAAAACACAACTTGTTTCTGAAATAGAAACTTAATTTAAGCTCCAGTGTTTTCCACCTAGGACTGAACATGTGTCTTAAAGGTCAAGGAATCATCAACCAGAGTAACCAGGTGAGTCTCCACTGACAGGATGTTCTTTCGCGTACTCTTGGCATTAGAAACGAACATAAACTTGTTTTTTCAGCACTGAGTACTAGCTTTAATTGAGACAATGTGTTCTGGACCAGCGTCATTGGCTTCAACGAGGGATTGACCCAAAGCGATAAATAATTAAATTCAATAACAGTATCATCAGCATAAAAATGAACCCAGAACCCAACCCTGGACCCAGATCATTTATGTAAAAAGTGAACAGAAGTGGGCTGAGCACAGAGCCCTGAGGAACACCTTTTCCTAAAATCAGAGAAATGACCGTAATGTTTGGGCCGTAGCTTTGTTAGTAAAAAGAGACCTGAGAAATGTTATTTACCATCTTCAAAGCTGCCATAATGGTGCTATCCCTGTCTGGGATGTAGATCAAGTGTAATTTAAAGACTCCTTCATTAATCAAACCTTCAACGTTCTTGAACAGTAGAGACTTGAAATCAGCCTCGTTAACAAAAGCAGATCTTTCTTTGGGATTTCCATGTGTATGCTGTCAGGTTAAAAATACATGCAAGAGGTTCTGCAATAAAATCTGCTGCCAATTTTAAAAAGTCTGGATCAATAAGTTCCGACCCATTTGCCTTCCCTGTGTCGAGAGCTTTCAGTGCTGTGTTCCCCCTCCCCCCACAGTAAAAGGTAAAAAGCTAAATGAAGTTCAGGAACCACAGGACAGGGTTTCACCGGTGCAGAGCAGCTTATAAAATGCTTGTTAAAACAATCCAACGGATCAAATTTGTCATGAACAGCAGAGCCCTTCATGATGCAGGCAGAGTTTTTAGAGATATTACTCACAAAGGGGTTTAATGGCTTTCCAAAACCTCTTTGGGTCAAATAAAACTTTGCCTTTCTAATAAGAGAAGAGCGTTTTTTTAAATCTCAGTTGTCTAAAAACAAGCCATGTGCACTGGAAAGCCTGCAGTCTCCTCCATGTACCAGTTGCACCTCTCTAACACCAGGAATTGACTGGCACTAATCTGGTTGACGTAGCATCGTGGCTTTGATCGAACCGACTGGTGACTCTCCTCAATCATGCAGACAGATGTTTGATCTCTCCTCCCCGGGTGGGAATGGTAAATGAAGTGATCCGTTTTTTTCCCCCCTTCCTCTGTCAGCAGCTTTGACCTTCCCTCTCGGCGTGACAGCGGCTGCTGAAGGGCGTCCCGATGGGCTGACACTGCACTTCCTGTCCGCCGTCAGCGCGCCGATCGCTGCCAAGGTGCGAGCGGGCCGGCTGCAATGCGTGGGCGCTTGATGAAGCAGAGGAATCGATGGAGCGAGGAATGATGAAGAAATGAGAGGCGGAGACGGACAGGCTGCAAAAATGAGTGTGTCACATTTTGTGGGGGGATGAAACTTAAACTAAGATGCAAAGAGAGGAGGAGGAGGATCAATAACTGAGATGAAACAATCTCTGCATCTGTAGCAACACCAGCCATGCATCACAACACAGGTACTTTCATTATTTTCATGTTGAACTGAAATTATCTAATCAGTGCTCCTAATTAAAATTCTTTAATGAAGTATTTATAGAGTACAGTTATGCAGGGAAAGTGTATGATGTTTCGTCTGCGGTGTATTAAAGAAGTTCACCTGTTATTCTGCAGAACTCTTCTTCTGATCGTTCAGAACAATAATAAGCAGGCAGGGAAATGATTGATGAACGTGTGGAATCCTAAACTGCTCTTTGGTCGGCTGCCAGACGGCGGAGGTTTATTTGTCTTCATATCGGGGCGAGTCTGTGTTTGTGTTCGGCCTCTGGAGGAACCACATGTCCTGAGAAATGACCCAGCCCACCAGAAGGAGCACAAATATGAAGTTCTGCTCATCTTCAAACGCTCGAGCGCTGCAGTCATGGGATCGGCAGCTCTCTGTAGTCTGAAACTTCAGTCAGCGAGCACTGAAGTTACAAAAACACCACTGTGATTTGTTCTTCCAGCAGTGTCCAGCTGATAACCAGCGAACAACTTACACAGTCACACCAATGGCCGCCACTAGAGCACCTTTCCGGTGGACCACCGTGGGGCCTTATTATTTGTACAGTACTCAACTAATGTTTTGATCCTGAATTACACACATCATGTTTGTCAGTTTAAAAAATAATTTAACTGAAGACAGTCACAGTTTGTAAAAAACTGTATAAGACTGAAAACACACCGTTACAGACAGGAAACCCAAACGCTAACGTCACTGAAGCTAACGTCACTGAAGCTAACATCACTGAAGCTAACGTCACAGAGCGTCCACGTGTAGGCGATGTGATGAAAGGACCAGGAGTCGTTGGATTAAAGAAACATCTGTACGTGAAAGATAGCTAAGTTACCTAGCTAGTAGCAACAAGCAGTGAACGTTAGCTTAGCATTACCACGTTAACATGTTGGTGACGTATATTGATGTAGGTCTTCGCACACACGACAAACTGCAACTTTCTTGTATTTTAAACTGTTAAATATCAAATAATTCAGGGCGCAGTTCAAACAGGTTAAAAAAATTGTTCTCTATAAAGGACTGAGTGCTTCTGGATATTAACTCATGACCCCGGACAGAGACGAGTAAGTCTGAATGTTGTGCAGACTGATTCTGTAATTTGTTCCCAACAAATGAGGATTATTGACATAATCTGTCTTAACTCTGCAGCCAAACACAATCCTGTGACCCTGAACCCTAAATATAATATCTGGTGCCACAGTAAAAAAGATTGCTGAGACTCTCTAAGATCTTATTAAAAGCATTAAACCAAGTTACAAATTCAATTTTATTTCCATAACACAAATTCATAACAAAAAGAGATAGACCCAACTATCTGTGATTAACAGAGAGCCAGCAGTTCCCACCATGATACCACACATGCAGCACTGTGCTTATCTATTTGGTTCGTCTGCAGACACATCTCCAGTTTGAACCTCACAAACTTCACATCTGGCATCTCACTCAGATGTTCCAGAGGAAAATCCCTCTGGGTGTCTCTTGGATTAAGGCAGGGAGGCAAGGTTTCCTTGCTGTTTTTCCATCATTGGTTACCAAAATATTGGAAGCAGCATCTGGATGCCACCAAATGTGGACGACATGAGAATACCAGGAATTTACCTTTTATACTTTGGAACTTTTTCACTGCCGAAGAGAAAACAAAACTAAAGTTGTAACCAATCATTTAGCAAATCTTCTTCTCATCTGTCTTGAAGGAATAACATTGCCAGGCCGTGGTTGTAAAGTATCTTGCCTGCTTAAACAAAGGTTAAATAAAAATAAAAATGAATAAACTTTGCGGGTGTTTTCAGCGTGACTGAAAAATCAACATGTTGGCTTTTTTTAATGCTTGTAATTCAGCATAAATGTTTATCTTGAAAGTGATATTTTGTCACCACATGATCTTTTGTTTCCCCTGAAAATAAAAAGTGGAGGCAGAAAACCCTAAAAACGTCGTGTTTCTCTCAAACATCCGGACAGCGTCAGGGATTTTTGCTCTGCAGCTTCATATTTAATGATAATCCAGAGGAGTGGAGGTGAAACTGCGTCCCGACAGCAGAATTAGGGCATTTCCTGCAGTCTGCAGCCGTCCCACCATTTCCAGGCAAATTGATTTATTTCACATTATTAATGAACTTTGCTGCAGTTCCACTTGTCAGGCTTGGCCCGTGAGGGTCAATAACGGGAGGAAACTTGATGTTAGTGGATCCGGCTTAAGTGATTCTGTCGCGCTAACGATTCAATATATCAGGACAAATGTCAGCTGCTTGTAATATGTTGATTCTCCCGGCCTGATCTGCATAAGCACTGCGTTCACCGGGGGGCAGGTCTCGGCTGGCGGGAGGACGTCTAATGACAAGCTGAAAATTCTTTTGGCTTTCAATAAATATTTCATGCAGAGGAAAAGCCCCCCCGCTCACTGAATAAACCAACACTGGAGGGACTCTGTGGTGTGAATCAATAAAGAAGGTGTTTTTAAATCGAGGAGAAATGTAAAATCTGTCACAGAGAAGCACTTTCATCCAATCAAATTCATAATTATGAGGTTTTAAATGGGGAATAGGCCGACGTGGTTATTTGCACGGGCTGCAAGGATGTGGGAGCGCCGGGCAGGGTGGTGGCGGCGGCGGCGGGGGGAGGGTGGAGGCGTGTAAACACTTAAGGTGACTAAACTGCTGGCTCGAGTTTTCTGCAGAAATCAGTGCGATGGATCGGATGGGAGAGATTTAGTTGCAGGTGGCAGAGGTCGGTGGATTGTGTATTCTGTGCAGTCAATAATAAAGTTAGGACTTATGCCCACGGAAAGTTAATGAGCAATCACAAGGACCTTGGAAAGTCATTTGCATCTGGGCACGGGCTCCTCTCTTTGGCTGGGAGAGGGGCCCCCGGGGGACACGCAGAGAAACGGTGATGCTGCAGAGCAGGAGAGTTACTGTGTGAGCAACAAAGGATGTCCTGCACACACAACGACGAACACGCTCCTGAATCCAAATGTGTTTTCAACAAAGTACAAATATTTTTATTTCTCTCTGTGTTAAATGGATGTAAAGCCCCCCCACCGTGTGCACTACACTAACACTGACTGGCGGGCGTCCACAGGGGCCGAAGAACAAGCTTTTGCCTCGGGGCCTCCGACAGGTTAACCAGGCCACGGCCCCCGTCCGTATGATTAATGTTTGATTATGAGGCATTGAGTCCGGCCCCCTGTGCTGACACCTCAGCAGACCCCGCCCCTCGCCAGAGCAGCGTTTTCAGGGGGGTTTATCCTGGAACAAAAACACAGCCAGGCACCGTGAAGCTGGAAGAGTCCATCCCAACCTCCAGCCGCCACCGCCGCCGCCACACACGCACGGCAGATTTACTTTATCACGGCGTCGCGCTCGGCCACACCACCCCGGCCGTGTAATCGCCTCGTCTGCTGCCACATCCACAGCAATGAGGCTGTAATCTGTCCAGCACACTGTGAGGCAGGAGGCTGCCCTCTGTCCTCCTCTCCCCGGGGGGCCCCCACTGGCCTGCGTGGCCCCTCTCTGCCTCCAGAACCCCAAAGCACCCGGAGAAAAGGACAAGAGGAACCCGGTGACGTTCATTCACACCTTAATGCTCCCATAAGGAAACGATCAGTCATAAAGTCTTATATATTTTTATTTTATTTCAAATTTGATACAGATTTTTTTAGTTGTTTATTATTATTTCTTGTCTATTAATATACAGCAGCATCAGGATGAGACGGAGGAAACACGTTCTGATTTCAAAGCAATACAGACTCATCTGCTCTCTGCTGGTTACGTCACCTTTATTAGAACATTTAACTAAACTAGAGGAACACTTCCTGGAGGACAGGCGTGTGACTGCTCTCACATGAAAACTCAGTTGTGTTAGCACGACACAAGGCGGAAGATTCTCTCCACTCTGTCGGGTCCAAATCCGTTGAGAGCAGGAAAGACTTGTTAGTTAGCTAAAACTCTGATAGCGGCACAGACCGGCTGTTCCAGTCCTGGATCACCACTGTGACCCCACAAAATACAGAAATAAAGATATGCTAATTCTTGCTAGGTTAGGCTAGTTAGCTGGACACGCTAACGTCAGAAGCTTAAATTAGAGCATACTTTATTTGTCCCCTTATTTTTAAGGGGACAGCAGATTTACACTGTTATACAAGCTGCACGCTCACTACGTTACACTGAAGCAAAGTGTCATTTCTTCAGTGTTGAAACATGAAAAGGTAGAATCACAGAAATGTGAGGGGTGGACTCACTTTTGTGAGATACTGTATGTAACGTCAGCATAAATAACTATTGTTTTAATTTATTTTACGTTACCTAATAAACTTTTAGTCATCTGTTAAGTTCTGTGTGTGTATGAGGGGACCACAAACTTTCTTTTCGTTATGCTACCTTGTGATTTATAATGACAAACTACCTTGTAGTGGTGTTGTAGTCAAGACCGCCCAAACCGAGACCAAGTCAAGACTAGAGTTTATCGAGACAAGACAAAGACTTTTAGGGGCTGAGAGCAGTCGAGACCAAGACCGAGGGAGGGCGAGACCGAGGCAACATCTTTTACTTCCAATCAAAGTGAGGATGTTCACAAATCAGACAATGCAAAAGCAATTTATTGATATTCCTAAAGTTGTGGTCTTAAAATAAAATTCCGAGACAAGACCGAGTGCAAATGCGGTCGAGTCTGAGACCATCTAAAAGTGGTCTTCAGACCAAGCCCGGTCTCGAGGACTACAACACTACCTTGTAGTACAGTGAAATGTCGTTTGGAGAAAACGTGAAGATGCTAATCAAGAGTAAAAAAAAAAAAAGTTATTTATTGGCCAAAGCCAATAAAGTATGTCGCCTGTATGTGGCAGCATTAAAACCGCAGGAGCAGATATGGAGCAGCTGTCTTTAAGGAATCATCTCATCAAATTTCAGATTACATGCAAACTCCCTAAAATGATGCATCAATATAAGATCGATACACGTGGCATAAATGCTTTTACAGGGGAAAGAAGGAAAACACAGCCACAGTAATGATCTGCTGATAAATCAGCGGCTGTAAACATATTTAAAGCGTCCGTCTGTTTTCCGCTGTGTTCCTGGCTGCCTTCACAGCCCTCTGAGGTGCAGAGCTGGAGCTTAAAGCAGGCGGAGGGGAAAATACATTTCATTACTTTGCTTTGTGGCATTTTTTCCACGTCATTACAAAGCAGTAATGGGCGATCACAGGGAGAAACAGATTGCTCCGCTACTCACATCCAACAGGCCTCATTTTAATGTGCCACCATTACGCGACTCACTGCTTTGTTACAGTCGAGTATGAGCGCCCGTTTCCCTCCTCCCCGTTTTATGCATCTGTATAGAAAGAGTAGACGCTACTCTGTTCTGACATGAGACAAATGTTTCATTCAAATGTTGCTTTCGCATATTGTGGAGGAAGTAATGAATTCCTGCGCGGCGGCGGCGGCGGCGGGCCCGGTTCACCGTGTCAAGCCTGAGCGCGGTGCAGGCACAGCTCCACAGCAGCAAAATTAAATTTAATGTTCCATTCGCCGCGGGAAAGGTGCATAAATCAAAGCTTTTGATTTGCATGGACTGTGGCGAGCAACCTCATCCCATGCAAAAATAAACCAGGGCAGAATATGATGTCACGGGAAAAACAATGTAATCTCAGACTTCCTAATAAAAACAAGCAACAGGCGGGGCCATTTAATTCAGACTGCTGCTCTGATGTCAAGT
>JAPMOB010041170.1:0-11135 GCA_029875015.1 Lepomis gibbosus | reverse complement strand
AAAAGGAAAACTTTTACCTCACTATAAGTGTAAATACCATAAAATGGAAGTTGGGTAAAGTACAAGTACCCCAAAATTGTACTTAAGTACAGTACTTCTACTTAGTTACATTCCACCACTGTTAATAGGTGCAAATGTTAACAAACTCAGTATTTACAAAATTGTATGTCATGAATTAAAAGGTGGGGTAGGTGATTCTGGAGAAATTCAAATGCAGAGTGAACAACACAGTAAAGTAACTCTCGTTAGCTAGGCTGTGAGTTAGCAAACTGTTGCTAAGATCATGTAGGTATATTTCATGTTGCAACATCATTGTTGCTTCCAGGATGGATGTTAGCAAGCTGAAGTTCGAAGGGAAAACATTTTACGTCATCGGGATTCAGAAAGAGGTAAGTGAAGAGTCCTCCTGCATGCACTTTCTCCTCTAAAGGGCTAAAATGAAGAATAAAATGTGCCTATCATGATGATTAATTGTGTAGTCTTCACCATCACGCTGACCTGTTAGATCTCAACATTTGTGGAGTTTGATATTTCGGGAATTGATATAGATGCAGTCTGTGTTCATTCAGATTCATATTCGTGTTTTTGACCTCCAAGTGTACTCTTCATCATTTATTCTCCTTCCTTCCTTCCTTCCTTCCTTTCTTCCTATCACTTCTCCCTTTCTTCATCCATGTAATGGTTACATCCGATAAATGGGCTATGAAACTGTACTGTTTGTCTATGTAATCGAGTCCGCCATCACACACACACTGTATATGTGTGTCGCTGTTTCAGATCTCCTTAACAGGCAGGATTCACTGTAACAGGATGGTGGGTGTGTTACAACTAACCTCCTCGCTCACATTATGTGTCGACTGTGACCCAAATATGAGACTCCATCACTTGTTAGGACGTCTTTGACAAGCATAAATTACATGACATCTCTGCTTGAAACGGACACAGACAGCAAATACTGACTTAAAACACTGTGTTAAATTACAACTGGAACTGGTGTCTTGCATTTGGAACACATATTTCATCTGTACGCTCAATGTTTGTCATCCAGTCCGGAGCTGTGGTAGATTCTGAGCAGCGATTTTGGTGGATTATGCCCTATATGTATGTGTGCATACCACCTTTATATTGCAAGAATGAAAGCTTGTGTCTGAAATTGTTGTTTGACACACATTTACCTATATTGATTCAGTCAGATGCCTCAAAAATACTTGAAAATGGTGTAATTGTAGTTAAAGCCAGGTTGCTCTTTAATCTACCAATCAGCCAATCAATTAGTCAGTCAGTCTCGTAACTATTCTCTTCATTACAGAAGCTCTCTCATCTCTGCTTAACTTGTCAGTCTGTCTGCCTGTCTGTCTGTTTGGCAACTCATGAATGGCTGAAGATGCAGTTTTATCTTTGTGTTTCTGTCTCTTCTCTCTGTGTGTAAACATAGTCATCACTGGTGAGTAAATACAAGTAATAACAGCAGCACAAAACCTTGTTGTACTTAAATCCTCAATTTGATGCCTCTCCCCACAGTCCTTCTCTCGCCTCACTTTCTGATTGGAGGAACCTTTTTCATCTTTTACTGTGCTCATTATTTGGTTGTTCAGTGTTGTTTTGTGTCATTTAGTTCAATATCGTTTTACACAAAAGTTGTCTGCATTGTTTGTTTGTTCAATTTGTTTATGTATTGTCTGTTATTTTAGCTCATGTGTGCAAACAGTTATTTTGAGTCTAAAAATATTCAGTTCTATTGTTGAAATTTCAATTAGTATCCTTGTCCTACTATTCCCCATAGCCTCATTATCAAAATAAGCTGCATGATTTCACTCTTTGCCCTCACCTCTGTTATTTCACCTGGAACACATTAACCTAACTGTCCCACTTTGAGCTGATGGCAACTTTTCAAGGATTTATTGCTGCAACACTGTACAGTAAAGTGTCTTTTAAACAGCAGTTTGTCCATTTTATCATATTGCTATTGATACCAGCTTAGAAAAAAACATAGTTAATGGTTAATTTAGATGGTTTTAACACAGGGATAGCAGTTGAAAACTAGCGAGCAAATTAGTGTATACCATTGGCTAAGGTAAACTGAAAGCTGAAAAGTTATTTCCATAATCGCTGTTGGTACTCATAGACAGTCTGTGTAATACTTGTAATACTTAAGTACGTGGAAAACGAGTTAAATTTAGCAACATAAAATGTCGCGTCAGCCAAAGTGGGACCAAAGACAATTTGTTAATAATATTTTAAAATGCAGTTCAGATACTTTCACACATGGTCACTGCAGCACATGTGTGTTCATCACAACTACATACCTACTATAACTGATGTGTGACACTGAGGGGGTTGAGCAATAGAGCTGACTTTAGGAAAGTGAACAAACTGGATCAGTGCACAGCTGTAAACTGTGTGGTGAGGCTTTCTAGACCAATTAATGATTCAATGTCCTAATGTTTGTCTTTTCATTTTTCTTTTTAAAAATTAAGTATATGGGTAGGACGTGCAATCGTTGTTACTGCTTTACAGGAACTCACTCCCATTTTATTAATCTCAGTGTTTCCTCTCCCGGTTTCTCGCTCACCCTCCACTCTTGTTGTAGAGCAGCATTGATCTGGTGTCTCACATTACCAGACATGCAGGTCTGAAAACCTTACAGGAATATATCTCTCCTCCTAGTCCATAAAGATCGATGATCTGCAAGCTACAAGCCCTTTTTACTGCTTAACGCCGTGGGCAAATCACTATATCTGTCCTATATCCTGCTATGCTTTGGGTCTGTGGGTCAGCATTTTGCACAGCTCCCTCTCATCGTGTTCAGCACTTCTCTTGTCCTTATTCACACATCTTTTGTTAATCTAATTTCTGTTCCTCACTGCCTTTCTCTCTCTCTTTATCTCTGTCTTTGTCCTTTTCTGTGCAGAAGAAACTGGTGTTGACATTTCACACTTCGACCCCTGCAGCTTGTAAGCACTTATGGAAGTGTGGGGTGGAGAACCAAGCCTTTTACAAGTGCGTCACACAATCACACACACACACACACACACATGTTTGTTCCACTATCCCTATCGGTACCCCCTTTCCCTACCCACAACCTTAACCTTATGGTAATCTGAACTACAAAACCAAGTCTTAACCCTTAAAAAGCAGTCTCTACCTGTAGGGACCTACATTTTTGTCCCCATGCTGACACGAGAAATGAGTCTCACTTGGTATGCATTCAGGTTAAAGTCCCCACCGGGATATAAAACATGAAACACACACACACATATCTCGTGAATGTACTGATCTGCTCTTGACCTCTGAGACACTTGAGACTGTGCAGTGTTATTCTATCCCAAAATGTCCCTTCCCACCACAAAATGAATAATTAATATTAGTAGGTAATACATGAAGTTGTAGCTGATAAGATATTTACCATTCCGACAGTTGGTGTTAAGGAACTACACAACTAAATGTTGAATTATCAATCAGATTTTTAACCAAGATGGCACTGATCTAGATGGTAACTGTTACAGTAGTTCTTAAATATATTTATATGTAATTTATTTTAAGTTTAAGTTTAATACCTCTCCCGTTTTCCTTTGTCCCTTTTTCTGTTTAGCACTCTCCAAAGACCAAAATCAGCTTTCCTGTTCCGCACATTATCTTTATTTTAACCTTATTTTCCTGGCTCTCTGTGGCTCTGCTACAATAAACTGCTGTCCTTCACTGGGGCGCAGCTGATTGCTCCGAGGCCGTTGCTCTGAATATTGACTCACTAGTGACACTGCCAGAGTGTCAGGAATGGAAACAAGCTCCAGGTGAAGGAGAAAGAGAGAGAAATTTGTCAGGGGTCATGGGGAATGAACGGTTGAAAGAAAACTAAAATGAATAATCCACGTTCAAAGTTCAAGTGGGAATATCAGCAAAGCAATTTGTTGCACTTCATAGTCACACATCAGTAGAGGAAGTTGTCTTCTGATCACATTCCTTGTGTTCTCAGTTGCACAAGACATTAACTCCTTCTCCTCTAACCACCTTGAGAAATCAGATCACAACACCACAGATCCTTCGTCAGTCCTTCAGTCTGAAAGTTCAGACTGAACTTTCATTCTAGCTCTTTAAGCCAAACAGTTGAGCTTAAGCGATTATTTGCTCAACAATTTTGATAATCAATTAGCAGTTTAATTCAATTTCCAATCAAAAATGTTAAACATTATCTGGTTCCAGCTTATCAAATTTGAAAATTTGCTGCTTTCATTATAGTAAACTGTACACTTTGGTTTTGGACATTTTATGCCGTGACCTTGAAATCTGGGAAACTTTTCCCAGTTTACTCATGTTTTACAGACCAATCAATTATAGAAAATATTCATTAGTGAACAGAAAAATTAAAATTTAAACATCATTTCGAAACTGCTGAACAGATCGCGTGATACAAACAAAAGCTCTAGAACAGCGTGGACCATAAGTGGACGTGGTGGGGAGATCGTTTTGGCAGATATCGTTTTCACTTCTCTTTTCTCACTTTAAAGTGTATAATCAGGAGTCTAGGAAAGTCATATCTGTGGACACAGTTCCCACAAAAACAACACCCTGGATTATAAATGGATTTAAAACCTGAGAGGAATGCATGGGAGTCCAAAGGAAGATTGAGATAATGAGATAACACACACCTGGGAGAGAAGTGATAACAAACTGCAAAAGAGGCAGTGCGCAGAAGGTGTGGAACAGGATGAACAGGACCACTGGCTGTAAACAGCTTGTCAGATGTAATGTAGAGGATTGAGGTTGGAGGAGATGAGATCTTCCAGAGGTTTGACTCAGGAGGCTGATTTCTTCACGGCGCCCTTCCTCCTCCACAATCAATCACTCTGAAGGTCCTCTTTACTGCAGCCCTTATTTTCCCACATTATGCTCTCGTACTTTCTTTAATGATAATTTTTAATGATAATTTTCCTTTGCTATATTTGCTGTATATACTCTTTTATTTGCTGCTAGAAGGAGCCAGGTCTTGAGTCTTCTTGTTTAAATTATATAACATCTAAGAAAGCTTACCAAAGGGAGACGGTGTTATAAAAGCTTTCTGATAATAGCCCTGAGCCTGTATAACCCCGGATATGGAATTCTTAATGACAGCAGCTCATATGTCTCTGGGAGGCGGACAGGCAGGGAGTGGATGTCATCTCGGATGTCAGACAAGCATCAGAGCAGCTTAATCAAATCAGAGTGAATTGAATTTGTAAATGGCAGCCAAGCAGAGCTTTGAGAACATATGACCTCTCTCTCTCTCTCTCTCTTGGTTTCACATGGTAAATGATCCTGAACCAAACATGAAAGGTTTGACCTACAGCATAAACTTGGTGCACCTTGAAATACCTTCCTCTTCTGTTTACTAAGAGGCTAGTCTGTAACTCACTGGCTGTCACTCACTGTTGGTACATTACCTAAAAGAATACGGTAGATGTGTTGTGGTACTGTGAGGGTTAATGTTACAGTCACAGACATAAACCCATGTGAATGTTTTTACAAGAATGAGTTGCTTAATTTTGTTCCTCAGATGCTCTGGAATAATGAAATTTCTTTGTTTGGGCCTCTTTTTGTTTCTTCCTCCCTCTCGCTGACAGGTGTGCAAAGTCAAGTCAGATAAAGACAGTTTCTAGCAGCAACATCTTCTTCAAAGGCAGCAGGTTCAGATACAGGTGAGACAGTGTTCAAGTACTTTTTTTACTGACAATACAATGACAGAATTTTGACTTTAAATGATGTGTAGTATGTGTTAAAAGAATGAGAACAGTTATGTGTGAAGAGAGTTGTAAAACACACAAGAGAAAGTCATGCAGCCAATGACAATGTCAACCCATGACCGCACAAGAAGATACAAAAACAGTCAGATTTAACCACTTGAGAGATTTTATAAGGCAGATTCATTTACATTTACTCTTACTCATTTGGCAGATGCTTTTATCCAAAGCAACTTACATTTGAAGAACAACATACAAGCATCAACAAAGCATCATACAGCACAATGTCTACAACTGACAATACATACTATTAAGAGCAGCAATAAATACTAAGAACTAATAGCACATATGGCATCAAGGGGTAAATACCTAGAAAAAGAAGAAAGAGTTAACAAAAAAGTGCAATCAATAAAAGAAAATTGTAATGGGGATAGAAGAAGAAGAAGAGCCCAGGAAGTGCACGATAGAGGGCAGAAGTTAGGCGTGTTATAAGAGAAAGTGTTCTCAGAGGAGATGAGTTTTCAAGAGCTTCTTCAAGTTAGAGAGGAACGCCCCTGCTCTGATGGCGTGTGGTAGCTCGTTCTACCATCCATCGTGGTGTCACAGATGAGAACAGCCAGGACTGAGATCGCTTTGAGTGTAAGGGATGGCAGAGCCAGGCGGTGTTCGTTGAACCGCAGTTGCCAAGAAGGAATGTATTATGGAGTTTAGGTAGATGGGTACAAACACAGTAGTCACTCTGTATGCAGCATCAGTGACTTGAATTGGATTCGGGAGGCCATGGGTAGCCGGTGAATCAAAGATACCACCACCACCTATAGTTCAGCAGCAGGTCAACACTCAACTACCCCATCCCTCTACGATTATACTTGTACTGTAGATTACTGAAGATACAATCATTTATTTCAGCCAGTAAGTATGACAACTGCAATAGCTCCTGAATCACAGTGACCTTGCACCAACCTGAGAAATTTACATACCACGCGTGCTGAGCAGTGCTGATTTACATTGAGCCCATCAACATGCTGCATCTCCCTTTTGTACATCAGCACTTATATCCATCTTGCCGTTGGTCTCTCTGATTTACTGACTCTAATATCACAGGACAGCCTCTATATAAGCCTGTTATTAAAGCCATGTTAGCCTTGATTTTCCTCTCAGACAAAGCTCTTTACCAGGCTTACACTGCAGTCCGCGCCATTTCATCAGCTAGCTAAAGTAGGTTTTGGCTTAAGGGCTCAACGATGAGTAATAGCATATGGTGGAGTTTGTTCTGAAATATGGGAATTGGTCATTTGTGCAAATGCACGCAGAAAAGAGATTTGTGGTCCACAAACTAAGGCAATTTTCATAAAGCAGAACACATCTTCATCAAACTTGTGGTAGACCAGCTGATTTCTGATCATACAGCCTTTTCCAGCGTACTTTGCCGGCTTGCAGTACTGATGTCCCTTGTGGATGCCTTCCACCACAGATGTTTCATTTTACCCTCTGATTTATGACCTAACCATCAATCTCAGCAACAATAGACAAATGGCTGGGCTGGTGGAGCCTGCTGGCTTGAAACGGAGTGGTGAGAGTCCAGAAACTTCAGTCGCACAACAATCAGACTAATGGAGCAACCGACCCCTCATGGCAGGAAACTGCCTGCACAAAACAACACATGATTATGAGAAACAATTGCAAAACACAGATGAAAAATCAGTCAGACTCTTATTTTAAATTTAAAAGTTGATATCAAGGTTTTGGCAAATGTCGTTTTAATACAATATGAGCCTAAATGAAGCCTGACGAGTTCAAGTAGATTTGTATCCATTTAAAACAAGAAGAGAAAGACTCTTTTAAAGATTTGCTTCTATCAGAGATGCTCATAAGTCTTTGAACTAGAGTCCAAGTCAAGTCACTTGTGGTTATAATGAGTGTTGTATCACCTGCTGCGTTCAATCTGGGCTGCTTATAACACTGCATAGCTACAAGGGATTCTGTAACTGTAACTTTTTCACTTACATTACATGTAATGTGCAATGCAATTAATGACGGCTTATTAACTACTATAAGTCAACACACCCCCCAGACTCTCAAACCAGTTAACGTTAACTAAATAAAAATGTAACGTTACATGATCAACAATAAACCTGTAACCTGTTCACACAGACTTGACTTGGATTCTGTTTCACAGAGAGTCTCATAACCATGTAGCCTAGTGTACACTGCATCCAAAACTAATGACAACTTAAACTACTGTAAGTCAAGACACACCCCAGACTCTCAAACCAGTGTAGTGTTAACTAAATAAAACTGTAACGTTACATGATCAACAATAAACCTGTAATGTGTTTGCAGCCAACGGTAATAGTTCAGGTGAAGGCAGCCAGCAAGATGTACGTGATTACTGTTGCTATGGCTATGGTGCCAATTGACTACCACAAGTTTGTCAAGTAAACAGACGCTCATTCATCTTTTCATGAATGACAGTCAGAGTTAACCTCCGGTAGGTCATAGCTAAAGCGAGAAGCACACAAACGTTAGATAGCCAATGCGAAGCTAAACATGTTACTAACCTATTAAACATTCAACACTTCTTTGTTTGCGCCTTGTAGTGTGAAGTTTATGATGTATGGCACAGCAGCTGACACTGGTGTTTGTGTGTCCTCTCTCACATGTAGCCCAGCGCAGCACATACGTAGTTGTGTTACGTAGGCAGGTTATAGGTGTCCGAGTCAAGTCTTTTGAGGACGGGTCTGAAGTCACTGTGTGTGCGACTTAAGTCTCAAACTCGAGTCCCCATCTCTGGCTTCTATGCATAGTGATGACCTGTCAATGTTACTTGTTAGCCACTTTTTGAGACCTTTGCTTCAGTCTATGCTTGCAGCTGTTTTAATTTTTATTTTATTTAGTAAAGCTATTTTTAGTTTTTAAAAAAATGGAACATGGAAAACAATCAATTACAGTAAGTTTTCTTTGTCTTCTTTG
The DNA here is from genome assembly GCA_029875015.1 of Lepomis gibbosus. Classification (NCBI taxonomy): domain Eukaryota; kingdom Metazoa; phylum Chordata; class Actinopteri; order Centrarchiformes; family Centrarchidae; genus Lepomis; species Lepomis gibbosus. Next base: position 2,448 of record JAPMOB010041170.1, on the reverse strand, counting down.
CTATGAATGTGTGTTTCTCCCTGTTAGCGGAAGAGTGGCCAAGGAGGTGATTGAAGCCAGCTCTAAGATTCAGAGAGAGCCACCAGAGGTGCGCAGGTAAGGACAACTGACAGATCTCCTGCACTCTCTCACACAGTTAGAAAACAGCTATTAAACCTGTAGTTATTGCCTGCTTATGTACAGTAATAAGGAATATTACAAGGAAGATCAAATTCATCTGTTTATGGAGCTCAAAATGTGCAAGGAAAGATGGTGAAAATAGAACAGCATCTGGAGCAGACATGCTTTCATTATGCGAGACATTACACATCTCAATGTAACGCACAAAGCAGTCAGCGTAGGCGATGTTTGTGTTTTCAGAGCCCAGTTTGGTCAGAGTCGAAGTTTTAACTCTCTGAGCCATAAAAACCTCATCATGAACATGGAGCCGCTGGTACCTGCACTGCCGTCCACCAACGAATATGAAGAGACGGCCACAGACAATGGTAAGATGTTACTTTCTCTACACAAACACGAGCAGACACACACACATGTCCCTCAAACACAGACCTCTGGAAAGTCACATGGGGTCTCCCTTGTGTAGGAAGATGCACATGCACAAGCCTCCGAGAGAAAGCGTTAATTGAGCAGCTGATGTTCCCATCCCTCCATCAGTCTTGTCTCCCTGGAGACGCCAATTGCAGCGTGCTAAAAATACCGTTCCCATGATCCTCCCTGAGTTTACCACCATGCCTGTGGGTGTCTGTGTGTCCATGTGTCTGCCTTTGTGTGTGTTTTACAGAGGTATGTACCCTTTGTGACTTGTGTTATTATTAATGAAAACTCAATTAGAAGTTATTTGTTCTGCTCCAAGGGGTCTGTCTCTGTTCGGGTTCTTGTATGCTACTGTGTGAACATGCAGGCATTTTTGTGTTCATTAAATTCTACATGCGTGTGAATGGTCCGTGGTTACAAAAGTGAAAGTTGAGCACATATATGCTTAGCCAGACCAACTGCAATTTAAAAGGGAACTCTATACAGTGTGTGTGAGTGTGTATGCATAATTTAAAAAATATATATTTTTAAGCATTATTTCACAGCTTCTTCCACATTTAAATTTGTTCATCTTCATTGAGATTATTTGTAAAACTAAAATCTCTGAGCAACAGACTACATCATTCAGTCACATTTATCATTTTTATCACATTAGAAGGATGAGCAGCAATTCTTTTTTTTATCTTTTAATATCACCTGTTTTATTTCCTAATATTTCCTATTGAATTCCTGAAAATGTTTCCAGGAAAGAATTGTGTACTTTGGTACAAATTGTAGTGAAAAATTATTTTCTGGAAAAGAAATTTTAAAAAAGCTTCATTTACCCAAATAAATATTAATTCTTTATTCATTTATTTACAGTATTGTTATTTATATTATCAACTTTATTGTGGCTAAATGGTAGCAAAGGAGGAAGTCTTTTGACACATTATAAATAGCAAGAAAGTCTGTCTAACAAGCTGGATGGATGGGTGAGACCCAGGACTTTCACATAGGAGAATGGCATTCAAGTTCCATGTGAAAACATGTAAATGTTGAGTTATTTTGAGTTTCAAGTTAAATACCTAACTAAGTAGTCTTGCCTAAACCTAACCAAACTGCAACGTTAACCACGAGTTTAATGTACGTACCATAGTTAAGGTTTGGTCATGTGCTGAAGGATATTTCTGTTAAGCCTTTTATCAGTTGAACTTGGATCAGTTCTTGCCCCATAAGAGGGTAGAGGATTAGGGTCTGCTTTTCTCCCTTATGAAGGGATGTGGCCAAGCAGAGCAGCACTGCCCAGGAGAAACCCAATGAGGCAGCACAGAGTAGTTGGTATTTTAAGGCCTTTTCCCCAGGACGCCGGGGTTTTAGTGTTTGCCTCGTGACATTTTTTGCACATTATCGTTTTTCTCTGTCACTTTTTCTCTCTGTTATTATTCCTGACACTTTCCACTGCGACCTGTTATCTGATTGAAGCATAAATCTTGCTGTTAGGGAAGAGCACGCGGTAAGGTTACTCAAGATAATACGAGAGATGGGATGGACAGAGAGGAGTTAAGAGAGATGGAGAGAATATGAGAGTGGAGAAAATGGACTGTAGGACTGAGAGAATGAGCAAAGGTTAGGAAGGATGAATGTCACTGGCTCATGTTGGATATAAGCATATACAGGAGGGAGGAGTGTGTGTGTGGTGAAGCATAACAGAAGGACGTAGGGGTGAATGTAAGACAAATGTTATATTCATAAATGTTATATTCATATTCTACAGAAGCAATGTAAAACCATGTAAAGAAATTGGATTGTAGAGATGTAAGAGAGAACAAAAACAACCCAGGAGAATATATCACTCTGTTACGTCCCAGTAGGAAAACAGGGAGTAACCATTGATGTTAAATGCCGAAAGTAAGGAAGGGAGACACCTGATGAGAA
>JAPMOB010041117.1:0-12270 GCA_029875015.1 Lepomis gibbosus | reverse complement strand
CTCATACATCAAGTATCAAATGTGTCCTACAACTGTGTTTGATTGTTCTGTGCTATCCAGAAGCCCTGAGAGAAGGCAAGTGAGAAAACAAATCTGGTAATCTGACCTTACTTGTTTTCTCCGTTTTGCCAAGATAATCATTCCTTAAAACAGGTAGGGTAAAAAGTTTTGGCAGGTGAAATTATTTTGCTTTACCTGGAAGAAAACATGAATGTCTTTATTTTACTTTAGGGCGTGGGTAATGGCAGCGGTGCACTTCAGCCTCTTGTGGCCAAAGTGAATGTTACAACAACACACTTTTGGAAAATGGTCATGACAAAACATTTTCAACTAAAAAAAAAAAAAATTCTCCTGTTCTCATAAACAAACATCTCAGAATTTAAAGTGATAATCCTGAAGAAGATAGATACATGGCGAGGTGGTTGAACACGCTTTTACATCATTCATAAGTACATGTTTCTGATATAGAAGATGACCAACAATATAACAGTGTATGTCAGTGTTAGACATCACATCAGTAAACGGTTCTTATTTTATTTTATTTATTTTTTTTAATTCAGTTGCTTGGAATTTGGACAACAGAATTTTGTAAAAGATATAACAAAAAGATCAGTTCACTACAATGCATAAACACTAATATTTAGTTACCGCCAAGTCCTACACAAAAGTAGGTTTTCCACTGCTTGACAGGACATGATCAGTTCAAACTGTTAATGTATAAACTATTGAGAACATTCAAGGAACTCATAAAATGCATCAAATGTCACTCTAACCTATGGCATGCTCTGTTGCTCTCATTAACTCAGGTTATTTGTTGTTCTCTTCGTGAACGCACAATGAGGAAACTAACGAGCCATACTGCACATGTAATCATAACACCAAACCATGTGAGAAGTAAAGAGCGTGAGCATTTGGGATTCAACAACAGAGCTGCACTAACTGTGGATAAACGCTGTTCCCTTACAAAAATGGGCCTGCTTTGCAGTAACATCACCATCTTTACGACCTTGTTCATGGTCATGTGGGTTGCATTACAATCAATTAGAACAAAGTGTGTGTAATTAATAGTATATTAATGTTTGTACTTTGTTAAAAAGATCACATGCTATTGCTGGATTGTCTTTCAAATAATGGTAGTCCATTATCTCTATATCTCTCTGTGGTGTAATAGTAATTACGCTAAATTGCTTAGGGTTGCTACCATGCATCCATGAGCACAATCCACCAAGCGGTCTTCAGGATTAACACTTTAAGTTTCGAAGACAAGGAACATAATGTTGAATTAAAGTTAAATCTACTATCTCTGAATTAAGACACTTACACCAAATGACCAAAAAGTAAGTGCAAATTGGGCATCTCTTCGCCAAAAAGATTTAGCTGTTTACAGATCATACAAAAGCTTACAACAAGTAAGGAGCACAGGAGAGCAGCTGATTAGCATTTAAGTCTGTGTTCAATTTCTAAACAAGGATTTGATGATCTTGGTAAGAAGAGGTTTTAATCTTCTTTTGATAGACATGAATATAGCAGCTCACATGAGAGGAAGCACTTGTCACATCTCTGCCAGGACTCACACTTCCCTTATTAAACTAATGACACACTGTTCACATCGGCCAGAAGGACATTTACAGCGAGACAACAGCAAGATACGTAAAGCAGTGTAAGCTTTTAAGCACCACAAGTTGTACTGGTCTGAGTGCCATCATTCTGTGTAAGACCAACAGATTCATATAAGGGGAGAGCGCATTCAGTGGGAACATTTCTCTTTTTTGTTTGTTTTTTAAAAGAGAAGCCTACGCTTTATTTGCATAGTTTAGGCTATCATTCCTATCAGGCATGAGTTGCGCTGCAGGTACTTGAGTCCAAACCACTAATCCCCTTGTCTGAAATTGAAAACAAAAGTGAATGCAAACCAAATGTTTTGTTTTTACATCCAACTACAGTAAACAAATCAAATTTTAACCAGGAAGTATTGCCCGGAAAATGTGGATGTTTAACTTCCAGATTACTGTCTGCTCATGTGGTTGGTGTGAACACCAAAATTAAAGCAGAGAGTCTACAGTGAAGTCACCTCATCCCCAGATCTGAGGCCTAAAGTTGGTGAGTAAATGTTAAGAGAGCTGATAGGAGAGGAATCATTTGGACAAAAAAAAATATTTTAAAGCTGTATTTCACAGGGCCGATGCAAAACATGACGCTAAAGACTGACCGCAACTATCAAAATCTACTCAATACCCACCCTGCCCCATTGTACAAAAATACAGAGCCGACAGTAAAAAAGTAGAGCTCAGCTATTTGTTCAACATTTAACACTGAACTGAATTTTATGTGACAGCACGTCTGCAAAGTGTCACTGTGGATTTAATGAGTTCAGGAATGAGCAATGTCAAATACAGCTCAAACAAGCTGACTGACACTGTAGCCTGGACAGTGCAACGAGTGCATTCGTCACTATTCTATGCAAATACTAAGCTCGGGACACTGGGTCAGTTTAGCTCGAGGCCAACTGAGTAACAACTTCTTGAGTCTGAAAGTTTATTAGATGCCGAAATACTGCACAGCAGTTAATTCTCTGGAATGTTATCACAGTGACAATCATTTTAACGATTTTTTTTTTTTTTTGCAAGCGCCGTCTGCGTCTGCAGCGCCGCTGTGCCGACACAGTAGATATTTGGGTAGAAATGGGCTCTTAGATGTTGGGGGACACAGTGATGGATGACTGATACTGTGAGAATTCTCTGTTCATTTAGCTCATTACAGACTGCTCTCGTGAAAATCACACACATACACAGACAAACATTAGTGGAGCACAGAAAGTGAGAGGTCCTGAGAGGGGACCGAGGTGGTCACTTGAAGGCTGCCTGCAGTTCTCTGAAAGCAGCTCCTCTCTGTTTCTGCTCCTCGAGCTGCTTCTTCTTGGCCTCCTGCTCCTGGCGGATCTCTGCCTCAAACCGGTTAGACTCATTGATGGCATGGACCTGTCCAACAGGAAAACACACAGCTGTCAGGTGATGGAGCCAAGAGCTGAGAATTGAAACTGAATTTCAAAGAGAGACCAGACTGGGTTTCGTAAGAAACCTGCATCCTGTTAAGTAGCACAACATCTTGTGTTGCACCCAGTATCAAAAAATAAAGAAATAAAAGTAGGCACAGGATATATATATATATGTATATATATGTATTGGATATTTATTATGGATATAGAAATATCTGCTCTATAACAGTTATTATAATACTTTGTGTTAAGATTTTAAACTAAACTATAAATTAGTTTCTTTTTTTAAATTTCACATTTGATACTGATTTTTAGTTCTTTTTAAAAAGATTTTTATCTTAATATACACACACGCTTACCGTTTATTTATGTATTTTTACTTTGAATATTTATTTTTAGTTTTATTTGTTGATTTTAATTTGTTTAATTACTTTTCATTTAGTGTTGAAGTGTAATTTTAAATTTTAAAATATAGATGATATTTTTAAGTGTCTTTTCTCCTGTTTTACATGCGCTACTACATTGATAGTTTGTTTAACTGTGAGCGATGCCAAAGAGTAGTATGGAGTCATCTTACTTTGGCTTCAAAGAAGGTCTTGGCTCCTTTGACCCCCTCTGTGGAGACATCGATTTCCGTGAGGCGAGCGAGGACACTGAGGCCGCTGTCCTCTGCCAGCTCTCCTGCTGCTGCCTTCCTGAAGATCAGCAGGAACTGAGGACAGAAAGAACAGAGAGACATGGACATACAGAGAAGGAATATCACATCCTCTGACTGATTCTAATCTGGTTTTCTTGTTTCACCTCTCTGAAGCTGAGCTTGTTGTCCAGGTCCTCGTCCACCTCCTTCATCATGTTCTTCAAACCGAGGTGCGTCTGTGGAGCGCCGAGCTTCTCCATCATCAGCTTCAGCTCCATCATGTCAATGAAGTTGTCTTTCTCAACGTCATACCTTTACAGAATAAAGTAGAACTGTTTATTAAATGAAAATCCCACCTGCCACCATGTGCATGCTGTGCCACTTTTAAGCCTGGCTGATAGTTTTGGTTTAATTTCTCCAGGTTTTGAGTTGTCTGTTTAAGAGATTTCTGCCTACAGCTGTTTGTGGTTTGTTCATGGCACTGAAAAAATTCAACAATGTCTTTTTAGTAGACGTCTGATGTTTTCACTGGAACTACTCTCCACTGAACAAATAAACCCCATTTCCACTGCAGGAACTTCAGTAGTGAAATGTAACGTGAAATGTAACCTAACGTGTGTCCCTGGAACGAAATTTTCTGTTCAGGTGCTACTAAATGCTCCAGATACTCTTTGGTGACCGATCACAAACCGGACCGGAACCGCAAGGTTCAGGTCATTACGGTTTGTGAAGAAGGGGCCATTCAGAGTGAGTCAGACGTGAGAAACCAAAAGGATTCTCCGTCAGTGGACAGATCTCATGCTGAAGCAAATGTGAGAGAAAATCAATAACAAGTAACGCTTTTGTTTCCATCTGTGTCAGTGATGCGATCAACAAAGGCTGAAGGATTTTGAAAAAATACCTAATTGTGATTACTTTGATTTGTGAAATTGGAGGGAATTATAATGTTTACATCATTATTCTCATTATTATTAAAAAAACATAATTATGATATGATGAGGAGATTGTTACCAAACAAAGATGTTTTCTGTGTCTGTGGAATATGATGTGTAAGCAGCACAATTTTTCCCCCCCACACTTTCCACCTTTAACAAACATTGTGCCTCCTGCAGCAGGCCATATTACGATTTCAATAAGATTTCGATTAATTGTTCAGCTCTACTATTATATAACAGGTGAAATCCTTATGGCATAAACCCAGCTTTGAAAAGGGTGTGTTCTGTGGATTATCCAAAGTTATGGGAGATTGTTTCTGAAAAGAGACGTTGCTGATGAATTGATGTAACGGCTTTGTTTAATGCTGTAAACAGCACATCCATTCATCTCCATTTCATTTGGTTGAACAAGTGAGTGGATGCAAGTTAATTTGGATAAACAGACAAATCTGTGTCTACCACAGTCAAAAGTTCAAGTCAAAACAAAGCAGGTGTGTGTGCTGCCAAAGTGTTTCCTCCTACTGGTTAAACTTCTACTATGCATGCGCAGTAGTAGTGACGCATGCACAGGATACCCCCACTTTGTGTGAACTACTGAGTGCAACATTCTGGATGCTTTCCAGGAGCGAACATGTGCTCCGTTAAACCCTGTATTTAAAAAATATTGTGCCTGCCCCCTCTCTATGACAGCTGGCTTTTCACCCCGCCTCTGCGTGTGCCGTTTAGAAAAAGTGTTAATAATTTTTGCCTTCTGATAAAGTCGACAAACATGTAACAATACGTGTCCTACTAGTTCTTTTTTGGCATAACTCGGCCATTGTGCTGACTGTAGTCAGCTTGCCAAAGGTCATATGTCTGTGCTGACAAAATATTAATAATTTATTTTCTTTATGGCATCTGTAATTGATAATTTACTAACATCACACACTGCGTAATAAAGAACAATACATAATCTTTAATGCAGATATGAAGTACATTTTTAACTGTTTACTAACTGAACACTCAGGTTGTCCACTGACACTTGTAATGTGTGAAGCAGAAGAGACAATCCCTCCTGAGACACTGATTCAGCCTGTGTGGATCAGCGATTGGTGGGAAATGTTTACACAGGAAGTGATGAATCCAGTGCCGGGTGATAACTGTCTTTTCTTTAAAACAGCAGTGAACGTGCTCCACCTAAAAGCTGGAGTAACACTAGATATGGTTTTGAATCTGAGAAGGCAGTTTTACTCTTCCAGGATATCTTGAGGTTGTTCAGAGACACTCATGCACAGAGGTGCCTACTCGGAGTGTAAATGTAGTACTTTATAAAACCTTATAAAAACACGAAAAACAAACAAACTTATTATTGCAAGATCTTATAATTTATTTAATCACAAAGCGACAGTGTTATGGCCTTTGTGATACAGCGCCCTGACATTTTAAAAATGTAATAATTTCTACTGACATTAGTGAAAGTGGTGTTCGCTATAATACACTGCAGGAAGCCCTGTCTTTAGGGTTGGGTCCTGATAGCCAGTTCCACTTTGGTTGGCAAAACACCCTGATTCACCAGGCTCCAATGTGAATGAATCTGTTATTGAACTTCCTTTCTTTCCCTGCCCTTTCTATTAGGAGTGGGAATCACCAGAGGACCCACAATACGATATTATCACGATACGATATCATTGTGATTGTAAACATATTGCGATATACTGCAACTTATTACCTGTTTTCCAACTTCAAATTGTGTCCCCAAAGGAAAACTCGTGGACTGAAAAAGCAACTGTTTATTTTAGTGCCAAAAAGTAAAATACTCATGTAAAATTCATATATTAAAAGATTGATACTTGACCTCCGTGTATCGATACAATATTGCCACAGAATATATCGCGATTCTATGCTGTATTGACCCCCCCCCCACCCATCAGCAAACATTCAGGCAGATGATCGCCTTTCACCTGTTCCAACTGTCGCCACATTATCTGTTGTAGATAATAATTAACTTAATTTATACTTAATATTTATTTCTCTTGTGGAATGTCAGTTGGCTGCAGCTGTCACATATTTAAGTTGGAACTTCAGGTTGTCAACATGAACTAGGTTCAAATCAGTTTGTGCCTTCTCAGCGAATGGCTGATTACAGACCGGGCGTTATACTTATTTGTAACTTAATAAAGCAGGACTTTCCAAAGCACCGCTTTATGCTAACAACTACTTTCAGATCTGTGCTATGCACAGCCACAGCCAGTATATAAAACTACAACTGAGGAAGTGCCCATCAGATTACATTTCCTCTTTGGCAGGAAGAGTTCATGTTCAGAGAAGCTAATTTCTTCCTGAATACTTACTGATTTATTTACATAGTCAATTATCTTTCTGTCCTACTTTAGGCTTCCACCTGGCTGTGACTACTTTCAGCAGTTAGCTTCCTCCAGTCTCTGTGTTGAGTAACTTTTAAAATGTATCTTTTCCAAGGTGGTGTCATTGCTTGGCACGGTTCCACATCTATTTTGAGATATTTGTTTTCCTAAGAGACTCAGGAGGAAAAAAAGCAAAGAGCCACTGGGCCCCATTTCCCATGAAGAGAACTGCTGAATCTTTTATTTCTCCAGTTGAAACTGTGGTCTCCTTCAGATTTTTATCAGCCACAATAGTACCACCTGACCTTTGTAGCTTCCCACATCCAACAGAAAGATACTCCCACTTCCTGTGCCAAGTATGCGATGAATAAAAGAGATTTGGTCATTTGGACTGAACACCTGGATGAAGTTCTTTATATATGCTTTTAAAGTTTTCCAAAAGACGACATTTATGCTTTGTCATTAGTAATTTATAAATCATTTTCATTTAATCTGAGACTGCAATAAACATGTGTCTGCACAGTAGCTTTTTGTGTTTAGTTATGATTTTATATATTTGGTGCCCTGGTTGTATTTCTGGTGTATCCATAAAGATCTTCTTTATTCCATTCAATTATAAATAGAATAGGATATCTAATGGGGATTGCGGTTGAAAATTATTTCTAAACAATACATTACATTGTATTAAAAATACAAACAATAACTTAAACCAACCAGCTTTTGATGGATGCTGTTGGACTTCAGAGCCGTTGTATTTCTGTACAACGCTATCCTCTAAAACAGCCTCCTGACTGCATGACGTGTATCATATATAATATAATATTTGTTTAACTCACAAAATGCTGAAACTGTACAAGTCTAACTGGGTCTGAACCCTTTGAGGATGCTCTACAAAGAGCATGTGTAAGTAAGCGGTGCATTTTAAATGCCTGGACAGGCCTGGACATGGCAGGAACCTGAAGAATCTGGGCAGGGCATCGCACAGAAGTCATGGACATGCAAAAACAAAACCTCAAAGTCAATCTGAGCAGCAGTTTCCCTTTAGCTAGGAAAAAAAAACGCTGATGGCAAGAAGGAACAGCAGAAAGAACAGAAGACTCTTTGTCACAGAGAGATGTGTTTCAAGATACCGACGCTCATAATAACAACTTCATTTTCATCTCCATTTAAAATGTTGCGTATGTGCTTTGTTAACTATATTTACCCAATAAGAGAACTGTTTCAGTAAGAGGAAGTGTAGGTAAAATAAACACTCATTTAAGCACTGCTAACACCCACACTGACTGCTTACTGCCAGCAGGCATCATGTTGAATGCTAGCTGACCCTAAATTCCTGCCATTCAGCTGTAGAGTCTGACTCACTCTGCAGTCACACTGCTCACAGCCTCATCAACAAGTCAGCAACATTTATTTCCTATTAAAAAGTGATGTGTGGATAATGCAATGCCCAAAAGTCAACTGTGGCTTGGTTACCCACTGGTTGTACTAATTTGACAAATATTACAGGCACTTCCTCCCGCAAGTGACAGTAAGGGCAGCTACAACGAAATGAGACAACTTTGTGTTGAAAAGAAAAAAAAAAAGAATATATCTATATCTGATAATCACATGTGATTACATGTGTGAACATTTGTCAAACTTTTAATTTGTTTACAGGCATTTTTGGTCCATGAAAATCCTTTTAGCAGATCCAGAGAGATCCAGTATATATAAATATAATATAGAGCTGACAGAGCCAGTTGATGACCAGCTTCATGATACCAGTTATCCAGGCTCACCAAGAGCTCTTAAGTAAATCACATCCAGATTGCTACAGATGAAATTAGTGTATTAATTTCTTTAATCTTTCACTACGCCTGATCTTTAGAAGGTCAAACTATTATTAAATCACACATAAGGTCCTGCACTGAGAGGAGACTATGCAATGTTCTACACTCAATGAAAGCCTGTTGTCTGATTTCCTTATCATTGTCTTGCATAATGTCCCCACCCTGCAATAACTAAAGCTGCAGAAATCCATGGGTACATTAGAGTTCATGTAAACTACAGCTGCTTATGTATCTTTTACTAAACTAATTAAACATTTCGCCCATAAAATGTACCTATCTTAACATCACTCAGAGCTCCAAGTGTTGTCTTTAAGCCTTTATTTTGTTTAACAACACCATTTCTCACTGACTAATCCTTATTCGAAGTTTGGTGGCACTTTTTCTACTTTCTAGTCGCAAATAAACTAATAAATAATGTTCGTTTGTATTAAGGTGTGACCTTTATGAGGAACCTGCAAACTCAATTTCCTTATGAGGCAATCTTGACTTACTTCCCTGATAAAACCTACTGACTGAACAATTACAGGAAATTAAAAATGTGCAACCACTGGCCTGGGGGCAAGTTTTAAGATTTAAACCTGCCTGGGACATCAGCATTCATCCAGGCTGTCACACACTCACGTTTTGAAGATCTTTTCCATGTCTTTGATCTGTTTTCGGGAGAACTCTTTGAACTCGGTGTAGGGGTTGAAGACCTTCATGCTGGGCTGACACTGCTCACCATGCCCCTCGTTCAGCCCTTCTCGCCGCATCAGCTTAGCGCCCAGCTCCGAGTCTGCGTTGGCCGTACTCGGCTTCGCGTCGGACCCGTTCGCGTGTCCGGGGACGTCCACAGCAACAGGGTCCTCGGCTCCTTCTTCGATCTGCAGGCGACGGCTGAGCTTGGACGAGAGCTCGTCTGTGGCCATTTTCAAACTCGACAGCTAATAACCAAAGTGGAGCGTTATCTAGCTAACTAACGTTCCTTTAGAGGAGGGCGTCAGCGCAGCTGTGACTCACAGGCGTAATGTACAGACAGCCGCCTGTCCGGTGGTCTTCCCAGTATGAGCAGGCGGTATATTTTATTTTAGGCCCGAAGCAAATTAATCACAAATACACTTGCTTTTCTAACGTATTGTTTTAATTTCCAGGGCTCAAGCTCCAAGCTCAGATAAATACCTCTACTCTGGGATGTTGTATATTGGCTCATTAGCTACGTAGCATTCTGTCTCCCTCTCACGCTGTCACCACGCCTTTTAAAGAGGCAGGCAGGATGGCGGCGCACCACAGTCCGCTACAGGTGTTTGTGTCCAAGTCGGTTTCCCTGTCGATATGTTTCCCCTCACTGATAATATGAAGACAGCTGACAATCATTATCACGTATTAGTAAGTTGGATCACAGCAAGGAGGTCAAACATTACTTGCATGATGATGGATAATCTAAATACAATGCAGTACTGACGTTAAGGTAGACTTTCCTAGGTTCTCATTATCTAGTGGATTTCTCACTGGTTTGATAAGGATGGCCAGGAATTTTGGGCCCCATGACAAAAAAAAAATCAAATTCGTCCCTCTCTGCACAGAGCTGTCACTTCTTTTCTAGGACTTAGCTATCCCATCAAAAGCTTTACATAACTCTAATTAAAGGCTTGGCTTCTTGTAGTTTAATATCAGTACTATCACAATATTTACTGCTGGTGATTTGTACATGCAAGTCTGCATACAGGTTGCAGTTCACTGTTTGCTTCTCAAATAAATTGCCCTTCATGATGGGAACAATAAAGTCTGTATCTATAGATGTCATTAACCACCATAATTCAGTCTAAATCAAAGTATCAAACTGGATTATTTTAATATAGTCTGTAACTTACATGCAGGCTGAGGTAAGATGCTGTCCCTCATCCAGTACAGACAGGAAGGTGTTTTTTAATTTATTTCATAATGATCATTATGTGAGAAAATAATGTGTTTGAATTTCTGTCATTAAGAAATATTTCATTGTCTTTTTTTGTTATGGTAAAAAAAACCCAGAGAGACAGAGAGGTCGGTCAATATGGAGGTTTACTTTTACTGCAAAAAACAAGTAAAAGCAAAGAGATCATTTATTTTATTATTATATTTGACATATATGTCATAAAACATATTTCAAATATAATATACTCAATGATGATGGTTTATATAATGTAATGTAATATAATTATATATTAGTTTATAATTATTTTTGGGGCCCCCTGTCAGTCAGGGGCCCTTGGAATTGTCTTAACATTTCCCCCCTATATGGCGCCCATGAGGATGGCCTATGGGTTGATGGTCTCTAATGCAGTTTGACCTATTGCAGGGGCAGATCTAGGAGTTTTCAAAATCAGGGGCCGCAGAGAGGCTATACTTTACAAAGCATGGGCCCAGTATTATGCAGTGCTTTACCCAGGAAAATTCAAATATTTGACACTTTATTTCCTTTCTGGTGAGTTATTATGTATGTAGACACCACAAAACCTGCCTAACAGCAAATCTTGGGGCGGAATTGTATTTTTTTTTTTTGTCATCCTGATTGTCGATTCTCTAATTTAACTTTGTTGGTCTTTTCTTTACAATAAGCATCTATTGCACATCTGGGGGGCGGCTACCGCTACATTGAGGGAAAATCACAACACAACGCTAAAATTAATTATTTTTGTTCATGAAGTCACCTGTCTGTCATTAAGAAAAACACAACAACTGTGGATATGTAGGTAAATCATGATCTTTTACCTACTTTTTATTTTATTCATGTCATCAGTGCAGTGTCACATCTGTCTGCACAACGCGTGTCAGATCTCTCCGCTGTGCTGTGGCTGCCTGAAGCTACAAATTCCCTGTTGTCGCGACTGTAACTTCCACTAACCACAAGAAAACAAAAAGGGTGTTACTTTGTGGTGATAACCACGCTGTTGACACAATGTACAGATAGCCTGCAACCTCTGCTGGAGCAAGAGAACTACAACGATCAGTATTTATGTTTATTGAGGCTATAATCAAAACTCATGTTAGGTCTAATTTCTGGGACAAACCAGACTGGAGTTGGGACAACTGCTCGTAATTCGGGACTGTCACGGATTTTTCGGGACATCTGGTCTGTCTGTCCTGTGAAAGTTATCCCTCCTCTGTTGATCTTTCTCCATTTAAGGATTTTTTCATTTGTGTCATTAGTCAACAAGAGAGAAGAATTATTACAGAGGTCAAAGAGAGGCCCAGAAATCTAAATTCTGAGAAGGGATGACAAGTGGCTTCCCACTAATACCAGCACCTGCTGAGGCCACTAGTTTGGCACCTGCTGTTTTTAGTTGTGGTGTGTATTGTGTCATCAAGCCTCACTTTTTTAAATTTTACAACTATACAATAATGCAACATGACATTGCAGGACAACACCACAGTGGAAGACCCATTCACTACAGTAATGTTACTTTCTATAAACTAACTGTTAAAGGTGTGGGATTATGCTTTTTGGCTTTTTCCCTCTCCTTTATTGAGTTATATATCTTTTTTGTGCATGTAACAGGTTTGCACAGTGAAA